>JAOXYM010000006.1:5635602-5652254 GCA_028567055.1 Leptatherina wallacei
TGCTCTATTTAACCTGTGTTATGTCCCCCTTAATTTTCCTTGAGGTAGAAATGGGTCTGGGTCTTTATGGGTTAAAAAACAAACAAACAAGTAAAACAAATCCATTATGATCTTAGATTAAAACCTTAGTTGGTAATTTAGACACTGTAGACCCTACATCATTTATTTAATTTCTCATCAGGATTTTTGGATGATGTGATGATTTTTTTCATTTTTTTCTGTCATCTTTACACTTAATTCAAGAAAAGGAGTGTTTTAGTTTTTTGTGATGGCATACCCTTACAATATCACGTTCCTCAATGATTTTGTTACATATTCAGGTGATTAAAGTAAACAATCTTTGAAAAAAGGACAACTTGAATTTGACGGCTGTAAAAAAAAAAAAAAAGGTATATTCATTAAGTTTGCTCCCATCTGATACAACACCCACAGTCACAGACTTTGCTTATAGATGCATCTGGAGGCTTAAACAACTCATTTCAAAACATTGGCTTACAAAAAACTGAGAGGGTGTTGCCGTCCCTCTAATGTGTAAAAATAGTTCCCTTAGTTTTAAACCCCACTAACTAGTCATGATGGGATTCCTGTGAAGAGTAAACTGGCGAATCATAGCTGCATTTCAGAAAGGTAATTTCTGTCTTGTGATCTTAATTAAATGGAAGTGATCCTTCAGCATTGTTCATCTTTATAACACAGCCAGGAAGGATGTTATGAGCACCTGCAAATCTACCTTCTTGTGAAAGGTCTAGAAGATTAATTGCTGCAACAGAAAACTTATGTTTTATGTGTTTTTACAAAAGGTGCACATAATAAATACAACTGAAATGAAATGAAGCTTCTGCTTTTGACCTGGTTTCTATAAATAAACCCTCAAAAAAAGAAGAAATAGTTTGATGACATTCTAGCGTTGATGTACTTTCTGTGATACATGTCTCTGATGGTCGATTGTTGGCATTTGAAGTATCTTTCTTGTGTTTCTTCTTTGTTTCATTGGAGACACTTTTGTTCAAAGCAGTCTTAAAGGGAAACTGTCAAGAAATTTGACAAATCTATTTCCATATGATGAGAAGTGTTACGAGAACATATAAAATATTTTCAAGGCTCGAATTACACAGGAGCTTACAGAGGAGCCTTATTTTCTGGTGTGACTTCACATATTACTGTAAGGTAGCGCAGTCAAACACAACACTGGCCAATTAATGCTATTCTTTTAAGAAACATCAGGAACTTTATGAAAAAATGAAATGAAATGTGAAAATGGACTATTTTAAGCGATTCTCCGTAGTGTCTTAGTTGAATGTCGTTAGGGGAGTTCATGTGCTTGTCAGGGGAGCTGAGCTCCTCTAAGCTCCCCTGTAATTTGAACCATGAATTTACAGTATGCGTAAAGCCTTTGGTGGCCCCGGAGAGAGCTGCTTGGACTCAGAAATGAAAAGGCTCAAGTGACGCCACTTGAAAAATGAAAATAATGTGGAAAAAAAATCACAGGGACCGGAAATGACCACGCTCTAACACTCTTAATCTCTGATTGAGCTTAGATGCACCAGTAGTCCCTTCTTACATAACACTCCCAAATATCAGTCAAAGGTTGAGTTGCACTGTGACGATATAGGCATCCGGCTTTACGGGGACATCAGATTACACAGATAAAGGATTAAAAGGCAAAATATATATTTCTTGTTTGTTTGTTTGTTTATTATTCACACTTACATACATAAAATCATTTGGGGGGAAAAAAAAGGAATAATAAAAGATACATGTTAAAAGCGACATGCTAAAATGTCCAGGAAGGGTCAGAAAGCCTAAAGGGCTTATAAGCAACCTTCCTCATCTTAAATTTATAAGTAACTATTTTTAACACTTACCCTGCACCCCTCCCCCTCCCCAATACCCCATCGCTCTGATACATAGACATGATGCACAAACACATATGTGTCTATCTTCTTTTCATTCATACATACAATTCCACAATTAAACCTCATAAAAAATAAACACACAAAAAGTAACAAGAACATCTGCAAGAATTTTTTGAGCTTGGTCTCTTAAACATATTTAAAGAGGAACATGACTCTGTTAACTTTTTTATGTCATTCCATTACACTGCACCTTGGTAGACAGAAGCAAATTTTGCATCATTATAATGTCCAACGATTTTGAAACCTTCTTACAAATAAATTCACAGTGATTCTTTAAACAAAGCTTCTCATCAATGTAGACACATAAGAATTTCAGTGCAGTGTCATTGAAATAAATGTTGGCTCTGTCTGCATTGTAATTCTTCTTATTTTTCAAAATATTGAAGTTAGATTTCTTGACATCTAACTTAAAAAAATCACTTCTTTTTTTAAACTTTTTCTTTAATTTAGATGATACTGCATGAACCCAAAGTTAAATTCATTGATAAACATATCTCAGGATACTGGTTGCAGCTCTGGCTGAAGAAAGTGATCAGAGATAATGCTGTACTCAGGACCAAAGAATCTGGAGTGATTATTGGCTGGTCCAAAAGCACTTTAGGCAGAGCCAAGACAGAAGCAAATTGATTATTTTTGAATCTACTGAAACTTTGGGTGCTTGAGACCCTCTTCAGCATAAATACAATAGAAGACGGCTGGCTTCAGCAGACTTTGTGAAGACCAGTGAGACTGTTTTTAATGTGCATTGCTGATGCTGGAAGAACAGCACGTGTGTTTGTAAATCTAGCAACTAAAGTAAGGTCAGAATTTGGGTTTGAGGTGAGGATGATGCAAGTAAAATCACTGGTTGTGTTAAAGGTTCTAAAACATTGGATGATTGAGTAAACTGGCTCCATATCTGAAGATTATAAAAAGAATATCCCAAAGATTTTTTATGAACTTGCCACTGTCTGTTTGTCTGTATATATTACCAAACCCCGATGGAATATTCCTGCCTCCATTGTACTTGCCTGGTTAATAAATCCTGCAATTCTATTTCACCTATAACAGGCATTTATGGATACAAAACTTGTTGTGGACCAGCTATTTTAGTGGACTACAGTTACTGGACCCTTGCAGATGTTACAGGACTGTTTTGTTGCAATACGGTCTGCTACTGGAGTACAGTACAGCCTCAAAGAGAAATTTCATTTGTGACTGGTATGAAATTGTTTACTGAATAGTTATGATTGTAGCCTAGGATGGTATACATCATTCAGATGTCAAGAATCTTTGCTTTCCACTGGTTTATAAAATGTATAAGTACTTGGAAGGGAGACTAAGTAAATAGGCTACATTTGTCATGTCCCGCCCATGGGGCGTCTGTTACCAACTGGTTAAAGAAAGGTTAAATAAGGCAGAATAAATGGAATAGTAAGTAAATAGAATAAAATAAGGAAAAAGCAGAAAAGTAAAAAAAAAAATAAAAAAATATTGGCCTTGGAAAAATAACAGGGCAACTGGAGAACTTTGTATATCTTTAACAGTAGACTGTTGGAATGTATCGAAACATCTGGCTGTACTGAGAGATCCCCTTCACCAACTCAGATTTATAGCCTCAAGCAGCTCTGAGCATTAAAGTTATGGAAGTGATACAGCAGTAAGCTCTCATCAGGGATTGAAGAAATGTCAGAGTCATACACTTGTTTCTGGTTTAAACCATTTTTCTTTTACACATTATGTGGCATTCAGAGTGGCAGTGGTTTAAAGATTAGAAGTAGACAAAAGTGACACCTGACCAAGGACATTTAGATTTGGGAAAGCAAATCATTATAGAGAAAGAAAATTGTTTTAGGGGGCAACATTTTAATTAAATCTGAAAAAGTACTTTTGGCTTTCTGTCCTGCAGTTAAAGCTTCTGTAGATTAAGTCCATGTAACTACAACTAAAAGGGTAGAGACAAAGGTGACTGCAAAAATAATGTTTTCACAGCAGTCCCTGCCTGGATAAATATAGCTAAAAACAGATTCCCTCAGCAGATGTCATAAGTTCAGCAATTTCACCCTTCCCCCTTCAGCTGCTTTGTTTATACTGTTTCTCTTTTTGGATAAAATAACTGCGTCTGACATTAGAGAGTCACATGAGAGCAACTTGGATTTAATGGGGAATGTTATCCTTGACAACAATTAAAAAGATGTGCACTTTTGTAAAAATACGACAAGGCAGTTTGAGGACAAAAGACTTACAATTGACAGCAAGAACCCGCCTGCATAATTATAACTAAGTCAGGAAATAAAGATGGGAGATAAAAAGGTATCATTGCAATCACATTTTCTCAGAAGGAAGGGTAAATTAATCATTGATGTGGCAGGACAAATGAAGTTAGAAATCTTTCAGCCTTTATATTTGACAAATTATTATTTGGACAGGAATGAGTGGTTGTTTGGAAACAATAAAAATGTCATTGTTTAGGAGTACAAATCATTAGGGTACATCATTTTCTTTGGTTTTGACTGCAATGAAACAGTCGGCACCAAAACATACTATGAAATGAAGACAAAGAAAAGTGAGAGATAGTAAACAGTCTGAGTGATGCTGCACTTGGCTGACTGGTCGTGTAACAATCTCTTGTGCAAAACAAAGTGATTGCTGGCAGCTAAAATAATGACTCACCAACTTTCAAACCGAGGCTGCATGCAATATTGACAACCTGAGTAAAGCTGAACAATTATGTGCAAAATTCCAGGAGGTCTGTGTTTATCTACTGGAATTCTAAGCACCTTCACTCAGATAACAGAAACACTCAAGAGGAATACTTCCTTCTGGCTTAATGATGAAACAAATATTAACACAGTTGTGGTGTTGTGACTATGTAAGACTAAAACACAGAAACCTAAAAAGAAGAATTCTTCTCTAATAGAAGTGATGCTGCAGTTTAGAAAGCGGTAAGGACAAACACTTATCAATTCGTTCATCTAAACCTTTCTCTCAGGCTATTTAGGGAGAAAACAGAAGTCTAATCATCAGACAACTATATGAGATATTTAGTAACAACAATTCCAATGAAGTTTGGATGTTGTGCAATATGTAAATAAAAACAGAATCTGCTAATCTTATGAACTCACAGTTAATTCCCATCAGAACATAAACAACATGTGACATTTATCATTTCAAAATATTGGCTCATTTTTAATGCCAGCAAAACATCTCCAAAAAGTTGCCACATAAGAGAGAAAAGGTGCAAATAAAAAGAACAAGAAGCATTTGACAAATAATGTCTAAATAACGTTAAACAATTTAAAAAAATGTTCTTTGAAAATTATGAAGACTCCCACCATCTACAATGTATGATGTAAATAAAAAAAATCAGAGAATCAGGAGGAATCACGTGGAGCAAGGCCCAAGATCAAAACTAGATGCTTGTGATCTTCAAGCCTTTGGGTGACAGTGCATTAAAAACAGACATGATTCCTTGGGAAACTTCCAGAAAATTGTGAACACAATTCACTGTGCAATCCACAAATGAAGCTTAAAGCAACACTGCATGACTTTCTAACCTTAAAACTCTTTGCTTCTGACTTATTTTAACGGTATTTAGTACAGTACCATTCAAATGTTTGGATGCCCTACAAAGTGAAGGTAAAGCAGTTACATTATCCCCGTGAGAACATTTTCTGTTGCAAGTTTTCGTCCAAGAAACTCCAGGCTTCCTTTTAATGTGTTTTTCCATCCAGTTTGCATTAATAGTGGAAATGTTCCAAATGAAAAATCCATGTTTTATTAAGAAAAAATGGAAGGCACAACAAGTGCTGCAACTCAAAACACACAAATCGAGAATTCAATATAATATTTTCTCCTTTTTTTCAACAGATCAAGGCAAAGTTCTTAAAGTTCTTCATACCAGCGAGGAAGTCTTCATCATATCTCAATACTCCCTGTTTCACAATGAGGGACCTGTTTTGAACATGGCCATCGATTCCCAAAAGGTTTGATTAATAATGTTACAATATATGGTAAAAGGATATTTCAGCTGCATTTCAGGCTTTCATCATAAATATTGCAAGGCTTGCAGGCTTGTCACGTATGGGAGATTAATTATATTGTAGAACTCCAGCCGGGCCATAACATTAATAGATAAATCAAAAAGAGAGGAACACATGTAATTTGTATTAAAAAGCAATTAGCTAGAAAGTTATTGTTAATGAGCTTAAACAGAAATAATTCATGTTTTCTTTAAAGCTTTATAAAAACCTAAGATGATATATGTTGCCAAGTGGGAGGAACTAAAAGTTTAGTCTGCATAATTTTACATTAAAAGTTCATGTTTAGGGTGAAAAATTTAAACAAAAAAAAATTATTTTTGAATTCTTATCCTTGATAAAAAGTGTGCATTGCTATTGTAAGATCAACACAAACATTACCAGTGTCTGAATGTATGAAAGGATGTCATGCTTAATTTATTACTCTTACTATAAAAAAAAATTCCTGCCTCCTTTATTCATCAATTAGTTTTTTTATTTTTACCTTAACTGTGGCCTCAGGATTTATTGAATGGTTTTTACTGTCATTATAATGATAACAAAATTATAATTAAAGAAAAAAAATTGCTTCAACTCCTCTGTGGTTCAAAACGAATAAAAAAGTACTATAGGAATGAATAAAATAATTAGCATTTGATTTGAACATTGAGAAAGCATAGTTTGATATATTTCAATAATACCAGTGCTATTATTGGGTCCATAAATCACGTACTATCTAATATCTGTTCTTCCTCAGGGACATCTCTATGTTGGTACAGCCATGGAGGTCCAGCGACTACAACTAGCTGACTGCGGTCGCTATGGTGACACATGCAGGGAGTGCATCCTTTCCCGGGATCCATACTGTGGATGGGACAAGGCCAGGAGAAAGTGCATTGCCATCCCACCTGGATACAACGTCACAACTGGGTAAGTTTAGACATGATGTCGCTGCTGCAGAGCTATTGGCTGTTTTTACATGAGCCAACAAGAGATGGAGCTGAATTCATTCATCATTTTAAAAATATAGAATCATAAGATTGTCAGAGGAAATCCTCAAGTAGATACTTATTGGCTCTGAGATAAAAAAAAGAATAGATAAATAAATTAATAAATATCTCAGTTTAATAACAACATAAAGGGAGTTCAAAATTCTGTGAGTCTTGTGCATTTTCATTTACGAAAGAATAAAGGAATCAGCCATTTCTAAGAATTAAGAATCCAATATATTTCTCCTTATGCTATCAGTAATGTTGAATGGTTTTTCTCTCCTTATTTAAGTTCCCCAGCAACAGTAGCTTGAGGCACAGGCTCATTACAAATTTATGTAGTGATTTTATACTGCTAATTTTTCCTCTTTTTCCCCAACAGGACAATCATTCAGAATCTGGACCAGTCAAACTCTTCTGTTTGTGGGGAAGCTGCTGGTGAGCCCTTATCTCCTCTCTCCCACTCCTTCTGCAAAATTGGAGCTTTTATGTGGGACTACACTACAGTAAAGATGATTATCATTTAATTGGGCAGAGTCCAAAAAACCCGCAGGAAACTTATAAATACATTATATAACATCATCTATATACATATGTTTTCTCTTCAAATTGTGCCTGGGTTACTGTACACAATAAATATTGTGCCGCAAACCACAAAAAATAAAAAAAGAATAAAAAAAATAATCAGCTTATGCAGCACTTGTGAGAACAGATAATTTCTTACACTTTCTGATGTTGAGGCTTGAGTCCAGATGTTGTATTCTTGATGTTTTTATCTTTTATTCCACAGTGGCAGTCATCTAATTTTCTGGCATTGATCAAACCAAGCATGAAACCAACATTTAATAACTTTATATTCCTTTGCAAAGCTTATGGTTATATTAACCCACCGGGGGAAAAATGATTTGTGGGTTCACATTGACTATCCAGGAAAGGGGCCGTACACCAGGTATATAATGTGGGACCTGTTCCAAAACTGCCTCATTCAAACTAATATTGTACTGTAGTGGTACAGCATGTAGAGACTTCAGGGACTTTAAGTCCATGAACACCTAGGGCCTTGAGGCGGTTCTGCTCTGTCCGTCTGGTAATTCTCTCTTAATAAAAATCCACAGAACAGCAAACATATACAAAAACACTTTGTGTCCAGAGAGAATCACCAACATTTGCTCCTCTTTTTTTCCCCAATGCAGCTCTGAAGCAGCGTCGAACTTCTCCTAGAGAGGTTTTGGTTCAGTCCAACACATCTGTGTTTCTTCCCTGCCCTGTGCGCTCCTTCCACGCCACCTACCGCTGGGAGAAAGACAACCGCATCAACTACCCCTGCCTCTTCTCCGGAGACTTCTGTGTCCTCGGGCCACTCATGAACACACCGCTGAAAGAAGGTGTCTTCCGTTGCATGGCAACTGAAGATGGATTTAAGGTGGAGATCATCTCCTTTAGGCTGGTGAATAATGGCAAGCTTCTGTCTGCCTCATTTGTCTCCACCATGGCATTATCGCTCCTGCTCGCTGTGGCCACCCTATGGCTTCATTAACCACAGCTAATAGTAATGTTAACTCCTCATTCTTAATGGCTCCTGCTGACAGGATTAGACAAGGAGCAGTTGCGCAGAGGTTAGGTTCGCATAGCATTGATGGTTGGGTTTAAAGTGGCAATTCAATTTTTATTTAGTTTTTTAGTAGAAGAGTGGGTAAAACATCAATTAATAAGGGACTAAAAATCTATATTTTTTAGCATAAACAACATATCTGCAGCCACAGTTGTCTTAATATGATCAAAATAGTAAAATGCAAACATTAACATTTAAACGATAGGTGACTAGGAGTTAGTGTCCATGAACTGTCTTGTCTTGTAACCTCAAATGTATTTCAACCATAATTTGGTGCTTTGCGAACCTTTCCTCCCTGACTAAAAAAGATCAACATATCCAATGAGTTGGACAAAAAAACCCCACCAATACCAGGCCAAGACTTTTTAATAGTCCTCTGCTTATTTTGAAATTGACTTGATTGTGCTCATTTGTGGAAATGTAAACCTTTAATAATGCTCTTACATCTATTCATTCATCTTGTTAAAGTTCATTGTTCAAGCTTGTTACTACGTATAAAAGTGTCTGGTAGTGAGATTTAAAAAGCCTTAACACTTCTGGGACATAAACTCCTAAGCACAATTTTGCAGTCGAGGCAGAATACTGCACACTCAGTTGGACTTGGTGCTGCAATTAGTGCAGCTGAGTCTAACAATATGACTGGGAGGAAGTGTCAGCATTTTGACAGGAAGTAGGCGGATGGGCAACAACTCATCCTCGAATATCACTGTGTCTCAGCACCTCCTCCTCAGATGAGGCAGTTTCTTGCATCTTTTTAGCAGATGGTTTAAGATATTGTTATTGCCCCTTGTTCACAGCTTTTCCCATTGTTTTTTCATTCATTTATTTGATTTGTAAAAAAAATTCTTCTTATCTAGATTGAACAAAAGTGATATTTTTGTTAGATACTTTGGTTATCAAAGGTCAGTGACAGGAGTTCATGTGCTAATGAATCCAGTTTATTTCAGTCTAACAATGTTTAAGTAGTGAACAAGGTGCTATGCTATAGCCATTTCAGTAAAAAACATAATCACAGTATCATAAGGACAGAAGAAGGGAATCGAAATTGTATAGTCGAGTTGAGTTTTGTGGTTTTCCAGGAGAAAAAAAGGCTTGTATTAAAATTGGTGAAGTATGTTCTGGATGTTTTTGCTCTGCAGATGCTGATTTTTACCATTGCGGCCTATGTTTGTGACAGTTTGTCTTGATGGTATGTTATTTTATGCTATAGTTTGAATGTGATACAGTATGTAACCATTGCCTGCTTTGGCTCTTTCCCTGGGTATGTCAGTGTTAACTGATGTTGATCAAGTTCAGGCCTTTGAATCCATCCATCCCACCAAGTTGACTGAAACAATTCTGCTCATAAGGAAGTCACTGATGCTCAGCAGTCCCCGATTTCAACAATGAGATCATTAGGGTTTAGGATTAAACGTCATACACCTGCAGCATCAACCTTTAATCTCTTCTCTGATGACCCTGAAATGAATTATTAAACAGACAGATTAGAGCTGAATGTAAAAAGAAGGATTTATGAATGATGCTGCAGTTCATGTGCACAAAAATGCCAAAAGCTATGCCAAACCTTATGAATGCTGATCAGCTGACTGAGGAAGTAGACTTGCGTTGTGATGAATTATGCAGTGGATTAGCATGTCCTCTAGAGCTTTTGAAAATTATCCTTCACTAATGGTACATAAATTTGGTGGAGATGAGCCTTTTACAGTGGCAGAAATGCCATCAATAGGTAATTAGACATTGGGGCCAGCTTATCGTGTACTGGATTTAAGAATTTATTTGACACTGTTAGGAATAAGAGGCAGCTAGCGTGAGCCTTGCCATGAAACTTGCGACAAAGCATTGTGCTTCTCACTTAACTTTGTTGCGGTGGCTGCTTGGAAGTCTGCTTGATTTCTGCACTCCACTAACACAAGCTACAAAAGGGAAACAACAAAGCTTTATTGAGCTTTATTCACTCGGTGCTTATCACTCCTTTTTATCTTCATTTCCAAAATCCCCCAGTCCTCACCATGTCTAACATTCTATGTCTGATAAAACCTAAACATCGGTACAGCATTGGTCGTCCTAAAGAAAGTCACAAACACACACCAACTGCAAGTCTTTCATGCATTTTGTGTTTGTCTGTCACCACCAGGGTGGTAAAGTCACACCAGCCACCACCTAAGTGCTGCTAAACATTTAGTAAAGATTGCTCCTCTTCAACCTGCCAGAGACTTTGGCAGGGAACAAAACTGTTATGCACTGATGTGCTCACAGCATTTTCACTAAAAAGCCTCTTAACACTCTAACTGCTAAGTGCTTTTGTGTTGATGTGATTTGATTCAGAATAGTGTTATCATAAGATACAAGGAGAGGAGATGTCTGTGCTTTCCAATTTGACTGATTCTTGTGCCATGAGCTTTTTCACTGTGCTCCATATTCATATCATATACAAACAGGGACAGCAAGGCAAAAACAGCATTGGTTATTCATATCTAATGCTTTACCTGACCTTTTGCAGTCATACAAATAATCACTATCCTGTACTGTATATGATGTAAGGATGGAAGAAGTGTCATTAGCAATTTATGCTGAGTAGATGGTGGATGATACACGAAGTATATGAATTTAACGAGGAAGACCTACATATACATCATTCCATCTACTATTGCATAAAAAAACAGTTTCTCAATCTGAAATTAAGTGGTAAATATTATTAGTTACAGTGATGAGCATCAAACGTTGATTTTCTCGGTGAAGGATGTTTCATGTCAGTGTTGACTATTTTCTGAAGAATTTTTTAAACTGCCATGATTTTTTTTGTATTTGACACATTGTTGCAGTCAGCGCGAAAACCTTGGTTAATGATGCTTTTTATCCATGATGTATTTGATAATGGTGTCGAGTTGAATATAACATAAGTTTGTGAAGTAAATTGTAACAACAAATTAAAATTTTTAGTCGATAGATTCCCAGCAGATACTTACAGACACCTCATGTCCACAAAGCTTCTTCTTGGCTCTGTGCACCTTGCTGTTGATAGTCGGGAAATGCATTCATGCACAGAAGGTTAAAACTTAGCAGCAGCCATGGGTCAGAGTTGTATTTGATTCACTTCTTTTCCATCCAGTTCCATGGCATATACACGTGGATTGGACATTTCAAGAAAAACTTTGACACATTACTTAAAATTCATTAGCAAAGTGGACAATGATCAGTTTGAATGCTATTACAGTAGAGTGGGTAGTTCATATCTGGCACACTTCAAAGCTGCTGCATTTTTTATTTTTTTTTGCACATTTGCAGGAACTTCCACACTGAAAAAATAAATAAATGAATAAAAGGGTTTTTGCACGCCTACCAGATATCACAGATTTGCCTATAGGAATGTCGATAGGAAGGGACTGCTGGTTCATTCCAGTACATACGTGGAAATGAGTTGTTCACGTCCTGCTTGTACTGATACTGGGCTATCTTGACAGTTACACCTTTATTATACAATATTGATAACATTTTGACCATCACATTATATAATTGCAAAAAGAATAAACACAGAGAGAACAAAAAAACTAATGAAGTCGGTGAATTTCACAACTAATGCAAAATTCGTATTATTTTTTTAATTTTTCCTCTTTTGATGAGAACATATTGTTCTCTATCAGCTATCACACTCTGCTAATATTGTGGACTTGGGACATATTGTTTATCACAAGGAGGGATGACATTGTGTCAGATCAGTCTTTGATCATTTAACATCTTACCTAATCGTCATTAACCACTTGAAAAATATTTTTTTTATAACTACTATTATGCCACCAAAATGGAATCAAGACTTTATAGAATTGACCTTAACTTCTTCACTCTGTCTTAGTCTTGATTTTGATATGGATATCAATTTAGTTGCTATATTTGAATTCAGTTAACTGTAACCTGTCTCTGCTGTTTAGTCTGATAAAAGCAAATCTCCCTCAAAGCAAGCACTCGATTTCAGGACACTATTTTGGTTGATCACGCTATCTGCTGTAAATGAGTCAAAGTCAAGTGAGACGGGTCACTGTTTTGTCTGCCGTAGGGTTTTGATGGTCAAGTACTGTACATGATGTGCTCCCATGATTCTGTGTCTTGATATATTTAATTTTAATTGTAACATGCCAAACTCTATTATATGAAAAAGAGATTTATACTGTATTTGTTCCATGCCATTCTAATGCCATCTCATGACATGTATTTTTAAATAACAGATATCTATAGTGCAATAGATATTCATGTAACAAATTCATATTGACATGTGTTTCCCTGAACATGTGCAGTGACAATTAATAAAATATAAGTATAAAGAAATGGCTTCTTGTCTTTATTGCAAAGCTGCAACCATCCCTCATTTAATGTGATTAAATCATTGACAACTATTGAATCAAACATTATTGTTGAAGAACATTTCAATGATTAGTTAAAGGACAATTAATAGGCTGCTGTAAGAAACTAATAATGTTATCCCTTACAAATGCTTAAATTGCTTCTATGTAATGAATGTTTGTACTACCCAATTCTAAAGATGTTGAGATGCTGTGCAGAATGTAAATAAAAACAGAATGCAATGATTTGCTAATCTCATAAACAGATGCCTCAATAGAGCATAAACAACATATTAGATTTGCAAATGAGACATTTTACAATTTAATGAAAAACATGAGCTTATTTTGAACTCAATGGCAACAACACAGCTCAAAAAAGTCGGAACAGGGGCAACAAAATGCTCGAAAAGTAATTGGCCAAATATCAACTTGAGGAACATTTAACTAATAATTAGATCAAATGGCAACAGTTCAGTTATGACTAAATGAAAGTAGTATTTCAGAGAGTTTCTCAGATGTAACTATGGGCAGAGGTACACCAGTCTGGAACAAACTGCATCTAAAACTGTGGAACAATTTTATAAAAATGTTCCTAAATGTAAAATTGCGAATAGTTTGAAAACCGCACCGTCTACAGTTCATGATTTCATCAAAAGTTGCAGAGAATCAGGAGGAATCTGTGTGCACATGGTAAGAGGACAAAGGTCAAATCTGGATGCTGGTAATCTTCTGGCCCCCTTGTATTAAAAATTGTCATAATTCTCTACTAGCAGTCGCTGCTTGGGCTCAGAAACACTTCCAGAAATCAATGACTGAACACAGACTACTGCTTAATCCACAAATGCAGGTTAAAGCTCTATTGTGCAAAGAAGAAACCAAACATGAATGTAATACAGACACATCTGCCTATTCTCTAGGCTAAAGCTCATTTAAAATGGTCTGAGGCAAAGCGTAAAACTGTTCTCCAGTCAGATTAATTCAAATTTGAAATTCTTTTTGGAAACTATGGACACCGTGTCCTGCAGACTAAAGAGGAGAGGGAGCATCCAGTTTGTTCTGCAGACAGTTCAAAACCCTGCATCCCTGACAGTATGGGGTTGCATTAGTGCCTATTGTATTGGCAATTTCCACATCTGTGAAGGCTCCATCCGTCCTGTTAAGTACATGGAAATTTCTGAGCAACATCTGCTCCTATCCAGACAACATCACTCTCAGGGAAGGCCTTGCAGATTCCATCAAGACCACTGCTAAACCACATACTGCATCCATCACAACAGCATGGCTTCACAGGAGAAGAGTCCAGGTGCAGAACTGGCCGGCCTGCAGTCCAAACCTTATTTGGCACATCATGAAAAATTTGACGTCTTTAAAAATTCTACCACAAAGGCCAAGGACTGTTGAGCATCTATCCTGCATTTGACAAGAATTGGACGGTATTCCTCTCATAAAACTCCAGAAACTGGTCTCCTCACTGCTAAGACATTTACAGACAGTTGTTAAAAGAAGAAGGGGATACTACACAACAGTAAACATCACCAACAACATGTGTTGCTGCCATCAATATTAACATTTATTTAATATTTGCATGAAATGATTAAATGTGACAGCATCAACATCTTATATGTTGTTTGTGTTATATTGAGAATAAAACATGATTATATAAGATTTGTAAATCATAGCATTCTGTTTTTATTTACATTTTACACAACATTGAGGTTGTAATATTATTTTGTGAATTTAAATAAATAAATCCTTAGTACCTTTAATAATAAGCATTACCATCTATAATTAATCTATTATCCGTTATGGGGCAAACCCATGAACCAAAAAAGGCATTTCTAACATCACATTTTAATTATAATGATAGCAGACGTGTCTAATCATTCAAAGTAATGTGGAAGTTAAGGGAAGCGTTGTGCAAATTTGCACACGCCAGATTGCAAAATGGTTGACACATACTTGGGGTTGCCTGTCAAGACAAGCAGGTTGCATCACCATCTGCTTGCCAATATTTGGTGTATTGACGAGCATAAAACACACTTAACCACCAACTTTGTGTGTAAAACCCTCTGACATGATTTATAAATCCATTCTGTACCGTTATTCCTCTTTGTTTACTATTATTTCCCTTAATCCTCCAACAATAAACACAACATAAGGGTAAAAACTAACACAATTTGAGATGATCACCACGCAGGCTAAAAGGAGAAAGTGCCTACTGATATTTCCCTGCGTAGCAGAAATATCTTATGCTGTTTATGTAAGGGGTGTGCCACAGTTCATATTCATTTTGTGATTAACACTGTACATCAAATGAAGCCTATCATGGGTGCTGATTAAATGCATGCATGCTAATTAGGTCTGTTTGGGAGGAGGAATTTTCACACTTCTAAAATGCATCTACACTTCTAAAATGCATCTACAAATCCATAATTAGCACCTTTAAACCTCTGCTTCCCCGATGGCTGAACTGAAAACCCTGTATAAAAACAAAATTTGCCTTTGTAAATTATCTATGTAAAACTGGAAATAGAAACATTAAACATCAGGCATCACTTATCTAACACTTGCAATGCCGCTTTGAATCTCCTCCCTATGCAGTCTCACAACTATTCACAGCTTTAATTGTGTGATTAAAGTATCTGACATGTTGGACAGGAAGGCAATCATCTCACAAGTGACAACAACACAAGTGGGTGAATCAGAGAAAAATACGACTTAAGTAACTCTTATTAAATTCCCCCCCCAGTCAGTTAAAATAAAATAAATCAACCAGACAAGGTATGAAACTTCTTCTTGTTGCCTTCTTTTGAAGTATTTAGGATTACAATTAAGTTCACACTGCAGGCTAAAGTGGCTCAAATCCAATTTTTATGGCAGTCTGAACAGCACAAATCAACTTCAGTCTAATTGGTCATGTTGAATTTCATTTGACTTGTAGGAGTGATTGCAAAGAAAAATATCTAAAATAACCCTTAAGATGATTGCTTTTCTTAAGCAGAACTTATCCCATAGAGAAGTAAACCATGTGGAGTAAAACTGGAATGTTTGTGCTGCTCCTTTTATACAGCACAGCGTAGAGGAACTGATGATGGTGTGATCACGGATTATGGCTGCACTGGAAAATCTTTGGCACAGATTCAAGTGTCCCCAAATGATCTATTTATGTTCAGCTTCAGCTCTGCCCTGGGTATCATTATTTCCAAATAAAATCTTATTGCATTGCATCTAAAGCAATGTATTTTGCATGCATTTTCACATTTTTCTTCAATTTTTGTTGGTTGCTAGGCAAGACAAGGCAAGGCAAGTTTATTTGTATAGAACATTTCATGTACATGACAATTCAAGTAATGTAATGTGATATAATTGAGTAAATATATGAGTTTCATCTGACCTGAATTATTGTTCTAAAACTCCTCTGGTAATGGTGAAGCTTTCATTTGACAGTGATATATCAGAATTGTAATATCTGCCTATCTTACTAACATTTTTAAGAGGAACTGACATAATGCAGTAAGGCAAAGCAAGTTTATTTATATAGCACATTTCATGTACATGACAATTCAAGGAGTTTTACATACAAACATTAGAAACATTACAGTGAGGTGCAGAAAGCATTAAGAAGAATTGAAAGTATCAATACTAAAATTTAAGTATAATCACAACAAAAATAAATAAAGAAAGAAACCCTCACAGAAAACATCACTTGTTATCATAAAAGGTGGTAAATAGAAAAGTTTTTAGCCCTGATTTAAAACTGCTGAGAGTCTCAGCAGACCTGCAGGTTTCTGGGAGTTTGTTCC
>JAOXYM010000006.1:5672808-5685399 GCA_028567055.1 Leptatherina wallacei
CACAGTTTCGTAATCCGTGCGCACGGATTTCCACCAGGTTTTTTTTTTTTCACCGCTGACACTTGCCGGGCTCCGTACTTTACTGTTTCAGGTAAAAAAAAAAAAAGAATCCTTATACTCTGCAGCTTTTAAGCAAACATACATGCCTGCACTTTAATGATTATCAAAAGACCCTGAATATTAAATTGACCTTATGTTTCAGACGTATGTCTGAATTATTCAGTTAACTATTTGATAAATAAAAAACAAATTTTAGTCTTTTACCTTGCATTGTTCTTATCTTGTATATTAATTGATTAAAAGAATGTTAAACGTTTTCAGTAGCATTACACATCATTTCATGGAGATATTTAAGCGAATATTGATCACATGCATGACACTGTAAGAGTTCAGCAGCTCCTTAAGTAACAAACTGATCCAACCACAGTATAGGATTGAATGATTTTCCAGATCATTCATCCCCAAACCAGTCAGACTTTTCAACAACAGGTCAGCGTAACCTATAAATCACTCACTGTCATAAGAAACATAAAGTACACCCAGTTTCATTTCCATGGTTTAATATAGTAGGACCTTATAGAAAATGTGGAAAAAATATGTATCTTAGTAGAACCTTAAAGTAGCTATAAGTATGCTTTACCTATAAGTAAATAAAATTATCTTCCGTCATCAGTAATGTTTTTTTTTTAATTCAGTCTCTGTGTAAACCACGTACTGGTATTTTGTGTTTATCCATGTCATTTCATAACAATATTCTCTCAGTAATACCCAAACATCAGGTTTGCATACGCTGTGTCATCACACATCACAGATGGAATATCTAGATGTAACCCTGATGCTTGCTCTCACTGGCCACTTCATTAGGTTCACCTTTCATTGTACCAGGTTGGACCCCATGTTGCCTTCAGAACTACATTAATTCTTTGTGGCATTTATTCAACAAGGTGTTGGAAACATTCCTCTGATATTTTTGGTCCATATTGACGTGATAGCAACACACAGTTGCTGCAGATTTGTTGGCTGCACATCCATGATGAGAATCTCTTGTTCCACCGCATCCCAAATGTGCTCTATTGGATTGAGATCTGACTGTGGAGGCCATTGGAGTACAGTGAACTCATTATCTTGTTAAAGAAACCAGTTGGAGATTGAGCTTTGTGACATGGTGCATTATACTGCTGGAAGTAGCCATCAGAAGATGTGTACAGTATGGTTACAAAAGGGATTGGCATGGCCTGCAACAAATACTTAGGTAGCATGTGGTGTTGAAATGATGCTCAGTTGGTACTAAGATGCCCAAACTGGCCAAAAATATCCCCCACACCATTACACCACCAGCCTGAACCACTGATACAAGGCAGGATGGATCCATGCTTACATGCTGTTTAGGCCAAATTCTGACCCTACCATCTGAAGGTTGCAGCTGAAATTGAAACTCATCAGACCAGGCAATGTTTCCTCAATCTTCTGTTATCTAATTTTGATGAGCTTGTGGAAATTGTAGCCTCATTCTCCTGTTATTAGCTAACAGGACTGGTACCCAGTGTGGTCTTCCGTAGACCATCTTTTCTAGGTTAAACATGTTGTGCATTCAGATGGTATCCTTGGTTATAGTGAGTGTTTATTTCAGTCCTTGTTGCCCTTCTATCATCGCCAACCACACCATAAACCTTACAGATGGTTGCGCTGGAAAAAAAGTGGATCAGCAGCTTCTGAAATATCCCAGACCAGCCTGTTCAGCCCCCATCACCATACCATGTCATTTAAATCCCTTTTCTCCCCCATTCTGATGCTCAGTTTGAACTTTAGCAAGTCAATGTCTACATGCCAAAATGCTCCCATGTGATTAGATGGCTGGCTGTTTAACAAGCAATTAAACAGGTCGACCTAATAAAGTAGCTGGTTAGTCTATAGCTTCTATTATTTTATTTTTTTTTGTAATGTATGTGTATTTTAAATGTATTTCTAATGTTATTGGGTTATTCTTTTGTTGTTCATGTGGATCACTGTGACAATTTCCCTCTAACTCTTGTTGCAACATGTACATTTTGCAGATGGGATACAGTTGCATCTCATCTTGCATCTGTGCAGGATAAAAATATTTCACTGCTACTTTGACTGACAGCCTAGCTTTGTCAATCCAAACCAGTAGCCTACAGCAATATGCCTTTATTCGGTGATGATGAAACGCGCAAAATGTGAGCGATAAAGTTATTGCCGTACATGGCTCACCTGAGCACCAGGTCATGCTGCTGCTGCTGCCCAAAGGGAGGAGCCTATCTGATTGGTTTGTTTGCGCACAGGTGGCAGCAGCCCATATAACCGATGAAATCGAAGCTGGGCTGAATCCACTTCCACCAGCACTTGCTAGCATCACTGACCAGGTGAGTTTTTTTTTGGGTTACTTTTGATAGCTTCATATGGCCCGGCGTCTGGAGTCTGTAACATTTCCAAATACTGCTCGTGCTTGTAGTTAATTAATACCAGACTTGGATTTGACATCCAAATTATTTTAATTAGCACTCTGAACGCGCCGTGTAATTAATCAATGATTAAAAGCAATCTTCTAGAATAATTAGGGGAATCTGAAATGGTGGTGTTACATTTTGTGTTCTCAGACTGTTGATATTAACACATCCCCTTCCATCCAGGTGTCTGTGCATTATTGCTGCACCCATCGCTCTAGGCTAAAGAATCATCATGCGGTCTAAATGATTTAAATATGAGCCATCTCTCTGGAGTTAATCCTGCTTAAAGGCATGTTCATGTCATCCAAACCACAATTTGAAATCTTTTTTTTTTAATGTGAAAGTTGCCCACCGGGGGGTGTCTGGCCTTTTGTCCTCTACTGGTCATGCAGGTGGGAGGTGAAATGACTCTGTTCCCTTGTGTCTGCTTCTCGGGTGTCAGAGTGAAGGGCAGGTGTAAGGTTAGACATTTAAACCGCATGACTTTGGTTATTATTCCTGACCCTGGTCTATGTGGCGTCTAGATGCACGGTAAAAACTAATAATCACATTTTTATGTGTTTATTGGAGTTACTCCAGTCTCTCGTTTCCAGTATTTATGCTCAATAAGCCTTTTATAGCTTATGGCTACAGCTAAATACTGAGCTGATTGCGCCAATCAAACTATTTGCACTGAAACAAGCAACTGTTTTTGTGTGGAGTAGCTACACAAGTTATTTTTCTCTGGAGCCTGGATTATGTTCTGTAATATTGAATGTTGACGTGTCTGCTCTGAAACTGTTCAAAGATCAATTCCGTAACTCATCTGATGCTTGGCCTTGTGTATTCTTACCATGTTTCATGAATTCGCTTTCAACAACTATGACATCCTACTGGAACAGTATGAACTGGAGTTTCAAAAGAGAAACTTTTAAAGGTTTGCTCTTAGGCTTTATTATTTTTTTTTTATTTAAATAAATCCCAAATGACATGATTATGAAATCCGTTTTATTTAAGCATACGCTATTGTGAGACATTGAGTGACATCATTCAGTGGAATGGGGTTTTTATTTTTTTTATGTCTTAAAAGCATTATCAATCTACCAAATATTAAGAGTGGAAAGTGAGCATCAATGTTTTGCACCTTTCGTACCAATTCAGTCAACTCTTATCATTACTGCCACTCTGATAGTTTTTTTTTTTTTTTTTTTAACTTTGTTCAATAGATGTTCTTGGCAAAAATTTCATATTTGGCCACAAATATTATATCATACTTAAAATTTACTTCTGCACCAGAGCTGTTGCTCTGAAGCTCAGTGTGCAAATTTATTTATTTTTTATGCCGGAAATTCTATTTTTAGTAAATGTTAGCTTTTTATGACTATTTTATATATTTTCTTTTTATCACAGGACTGCAAAATGAGTGCCAACCTGAAAGGAGTTATGGAGGACCTCATCGTAGTGTTCTACCGATACTCTGGGAAAGAGGGAGACAAGTATAAGCTTAACAAAAAGGAACTGAAGAATATGTTTCAGGAGGAACTCTCTAATTCCCTTGAAGTAAGTGAATAACCATGAGTATCCCCCCTGCCCCTTTACAAAGTTACATAAAGAATCCTTAAGTTCCCCATGTAATGCAGTATTAGTATGACAGTGTGGGGAAAAAGGTGGTTTTTGTCTGGCCACTAGAAGTAATAAACATGTTTCTGATGCATTAAATGCTGCAGTGTTCTAACTCTACATGAAGGTAAAAGGTACACAGTCAAAATCTCAACAGTTATTTTACTTTGCAGAGCATCAGGCAGCTTGACTTTACATGAGTTTTAGTTTAATGAGACTGTAGGCTTTCTTTGACGTTTATTCTCTAACAGGTTTCTCGATGGACTGATGTCAAAGATCATTCCCATACTAAACTGCCACCAAAGACGGTTGAACATTAAAGCTAGAAGTGAACAGTAGTCAAATTTTAATTATGGGAATTTTTTTTTTTTTTTTTTTTTTTTTTTTTTTTTTTTTAGAATCAGGCTGGCTTTGCTTGGATGACAAGTTAATGTTTAAAGATGATTTGAATTATCAAGTTGTCTGCTGTTTATTGCCTCCTTTCTCTCCTCTTGGTTTTGTAGAATGTCAAGGTCAGCATTTATTTCTCTCTACAGCAGCAATGGGATTTTGTTGCCATGGTGACTTTTAGCATTGTAGCTTGTTTTTTTTTTTTTTATTTATTTTTTTTTTCCCCTGATGAAGCCAAGGAGGGTTAGCACTGAAGACCCACTTGTTTTTTGTGTGTGTGTAAGGGATAAATTCCATTCTTTGCTATTCTTGTGTTCTTCAGGAGTCCAATGACACTGAGACGGTTGAGAAGATTATGAAAGGCCTGGATGAAAACAAAGATGGGGAAGTGGACTTCCAGGAGTTTGTTGTTTTGGTTGCTGCACTGGCTATTGCCTGCAATGAATTCTTTGTGGATTTGGCTAAGAATCCAGGAAAGAAGTCTCTTTAATATTCGGTGATTTTTAAAACTGATCTTTATCTAAACAGCAATGCTAGGGATGTAAGGATTTGAGTTATGTGCAACTGTAACTCAATGCTTTTATTCATCCTTCAGAGGTCTTCAATCTTAATAAAGATAAATAAATAAATCAAACTGTTTCCATTACTGCTGTTTTGGGGAAGGATGCTGAACTGTTTCATAACAATTTCCAACTACTCCTTGAAGACTGTCCCTTCAGACCTGCATTTTAACTGATCCTGAGAAGGCATAAATCTTTTTTGGCATCCAGTAGCGCCCTCCAGTGTTTAATGGAGGTAAAAATGCAGCCTTTCTCTTCTGCTGATGCTCCCCCCCCCCCCCAAAAGAAAAAAGTATATGCTGTTCTTCCTAATCCAACAGTGGGCTTTAGTGAAAGGAAAAGGCAGTGGCTGGCACATTATCTCAGTCCTAAAGGATCTTGGATGGTTTTCATCTCATTCCCAAAAAGAGAAATCAGGAGAAGACATTTTACTTGATGTTTCAATGGTCTGTCCACAGGGTTTGAGCCTTTGCCTTATCACTTATAGAGCAAAGAGTTTAAGGTTAAATACAGCTTTCAGTGGGACTGCGCTCAACGCAGTCTGGAAACTCTGAGCCCATATAAAATTGGAAAGCTTAATTTTACTAATGAAGACCTGCTTGTTTTTTTTTTTTTTTTTTTTTGTCCTTTGCTACACATACTTCTCACTTCATGTCTCTTGGTGTCATAAAAATTACTGTAAATCATATATCCCGATGCATAGTGATGGGCACCCAGTTAAATGAGTTTCTCTACTATATGCCTGGGTGTGGATAGTATATAAATCAAATTATTTACATTGTAATCAAGTTTCTCTCGGTAATGGGACAAGAAAACGGTAGTTTATTTCTGTACCGCTTAATCCAATTCAGGGTCACGGGGGTCTGGAGCCTATCCCAACAAGAGGCAGGGTACACTATGGACAGGTTTCCAGTCTAGTCAACCACTCCCACTCCCAGGGAGGCTTTAGAGCAGGGGTCTCAAACTCCAGTCCTTGAGGTCACAATCTGGCAGGTTTTCATTGTTACCCTGGTCCAACACACCTTTTTGAAATTAATGGGCAATTATGACTAAATGGGCACGAAGTTGTTTGATTAGTTCAGATGTGTTGGACCGGGGAAACAAGAACCCGCTGAATTGAGTTTGAGACCCCTGCTTTAGAGTGATTAATTAACGTAACATGCATGTCTTTGGACTGTGGGAGGAAGCCGGAGAACCCACCCATACACGGGGAGGTGAAAGTTTGAACCCCTTTTCAGCCAAGGCTCGTGCCTGCGGGGGTCTGATCTGCGTGTGTGTGTCTGCAGGGGGGAGTGTAAATGTGTGTGAGGCTGCAGGGTGGTTGGAGTTATGATGTTGTACTGTTTTCCAGAAGGAAGCAGCACATTGTACTATATATCTTGAATCTCATACTTTAGCCAGAAATAAAGGCTTTTCTGATATACACTGATTAATTCTAATATGAATCTATGGAAATGGTTTATTTATCTCTGAGGGAAATTATATTTATGTTATGTATTTATGTCTTTTGTGTTTCTGGGTTGAGTATGTGTATGTCCCCTCTGTATTGCCGTAGGGTAGGCAGATGTTGCCTTCCTGGTTGGGATCTGTAGTTCCGATGACAAAATAAAAAGACTGCGATTTGGAAAAGATGTCTTATTCCCGTTTGTTATTTTATTATCCAGTACTCAGTTAGTTGAACCCCCCTCAGTTAGTTGAACTCAGTGGAGTCAACATGCCAGGATCAACAAGACTAAAAGTGTCCGAATCCTTTTGCTTTTCCATGATAACATCAGAAATTAGTGAATATTTTTGTAACGGGGGTCAGTTGGTTCATACTTTTAACAAACTGAATAATGATATAAAGGTCTTAAAAGGATTAAAGAACAATCACCTCTTCAGGCCTGTTATATTTGAAAAATAATTGGTACATTCATTTGAAATGTTTTAGGTGTTTTCATGTATATTTTATGGTGCAAAAAAACTTATTGAATTATATTTCATTCATAACCAACATGATCATATCCTGATAAGTTTATAAGAAAGTCTATATGAGGTTCATATTTATGTGAAGTCTATAAGAAACACAATTTCCATGTCATGTGGTATATGTGTTTTCTTTTTTAAAACTACAAATTATCATTGTTAAAAAAAATCAATTTCTATTCTTTCTTTTTGGCCAGATATGGTTTCCCAGGGAAAGGCCAGATTTACATTAGATTTGAAAAATTGTCTATTTACTTTTTCACAACTGTGTGCAAGGGTACAATTTATGCAAATGCATATATTGACATTTTGGAAAGACATATGCTCCTGTGTGTGGACTCGAATGGTACATTGATTGATTGGTGTATGCATATCCTTTAGTGAAGAGGAAAATAGGACAAGCATTTCCAAGTGTAAAGCAGCTCTAGACACTAAAAATGGTTTCCTTTACATATCTCAAACAATTAAAACAGATTTAAGTTTAAGCCTTTGGAAAGCTTTTATGCTGAAGGTTAAAGTCATCAGAAATCTTACCAGATTGTTGTGTCTTTTTGTGCTTCTGTGTCTGAAGGAAAGTTTTGACCTGGAAGTTAAAAGATGATTTTGGGAAACAGATGTTTGTTTTAGGAAAGGTTTGTTAATTGAGGATATTATTACATCAGAAGAAAGAATTACTAGAAATATAGATTGATGTTTCCCTCTTGACCAGATAGCAAGAATAAAGTATCCTCAAGTTTTTTTTTTATTTTGGATGTGATAAATATGGTAAATCACTTGAAATTCTATTGTAGTCTCTTACAATCATAAGGTTATATAGCACAGTATACAATCAGCGACCAGCAGGTGGAGACAGAGACTTCATGAAGACCTGCTGAACAAGAGTAAAAAGTTCTCACTCTGTTTTGTTTACACTTGTTTTGTGTCATTTTGTCACACTACACATAATGATTCATTTAAAGATGTATATAACTAGCCAAATTTGGATACTACTTCTTTTTCTTAAAATGATCAAACCTATCTTGAAACTGTTGTTTTGCATCGTGTTATTTATTGTGTAAGACACAGTTGCATCATCAATGCTGTTGCTTCAAATATGGCTTTATGTCTTTCAGATGAATTAAAATTCACATATATTCACTAGTATAAAGGCAAAAAATAATGCATTCAAAATTTGAAATGTTATAAGATATTAACACAAAATAAACCGGTTTCTGTCTTGCTGTGGTCTTCATGAATGACATTTGGTGTTAGTTATACAGGAGATAATGAGTCAAGCTTAATAACAGTGCAACACAATCTAGATTGAATTTAAAATGTATTCTTATTGTGACCAATTTACAAGAGAAGTCTTCTCGAGCATTTCTTTTTAAAAAGAACACAAACAGATCAAATTTATAAATCACTTCTTTATTCTTTTTTCAGAATACGACTCAGGGAGGTTCACCCTTGACTGGTGAAATGGTGAGATGGCCAGACAGAGTTAAACACAAAAACACAAGACTTGGAATACCTACAAAAAAAAAATAGATTTCAACAATAATAGCCCACATATGCATGATGAGTAAAGAGAAAAGAATGAAGAGAGGTGCTTGGTGCACTATGGGTGGTCCCCCAGCAGTCTAGGCCTTCAACAGCATAACAGAATGATTGGAGCAAGCCAGCCCTTACTATAGGCTTTATTAAAAAGTAAATTTTTTAATCTAATCTTAAGTGGAGAAAGGTCGTTTGTGTCCTGCAGTGAAGCTGAGAGCTGGTTTTACCAGAAAGGAACCTGATAACTTAATGCTCCGCTTTACATGCTCATTTTGGAAACTCCAAGGTATCTGAGAGTAAAGTGCTCTATGTTGGAAAAGTAGCCAATTAGGAAATCTGAGGGAGCTCAGCTATAAAGACTTACAGACATAAGTTAGGAGAAAAATTTTATATTTTAAGATGCCAAAAACCAAAATTGGAGAAATATGTCTTGCTAGCTGTCATCATGACTCTTGCTAGAGCATTTTGGATGAGCTGAAAGCTTCCTTGGTAATTGTGGGATGGCCTGATAATAAAGAAAGCTAGAGATGACAAACATGCGCTACTTAACTTCAAGATTTGTCAATTACAAAACAAACCAAAAAGAAAAAAAGGAAAAAAAAGAGTCAATATTTTCTCTCACTTTTCAGTCATTTTACTGGTTTTTTATATAACCATTGTGAATTATATAAACCTGATAGTGTTATTTGTACATATGTTGTTATTTCAATTTGTAATCAAGCTGAGATTTACTCCACTTTCTGTTAATGTTTGCCCCTCTCTTCCCTTTCTCTTCATGGTTACAGAATCTGTATTTATGTGTACAGCTGTCTATACACACTATAATGAACTACGTTTTGAAGTTGACTTCCTGTTTGTTTCACATGACGTATATTAGATGAGCATCATGTGGAGTCCCAGTCAACCATGATATATACAGCAGGTTAGTACGCATCTGATGTGTTTACAAGTAAGACTGACAGGAAATGTGCCGTTTCATCAATAATGAGAACCACTGAGAAATTCAATATCCTGACTTCATGTTTGACAGGGTCAGTTGGGAGAAAGTGTTTGCACATGCATATATAAATGTGTGTTCTCTGGCATCACAGTGTAATAAAGTCATATTTAAGGGGTACTAGCCTATATGTGCAGCCAGCCATGTGGATTGGACAGAGCAAGCATATAAACTCCAAATCCAGTCAAATTCACTCAGGTGTGTGTGTGTGTGTTTGTGTGTTTGTGTGTATGTGCACACTCATAACCCATATGTATGTAACACATATAACTGATGTAAAAATCCACTTACATCTCCTAGAGCTAATAGTGTTCTTTTTATAAACAATAAAACATTTGAAAGACAACACTGTTCACCAATGAATCCACCTTAATGATTAATTTTTTTCTTGTGTAATTTGTTGTTTTGTCTCAACTATAGAACTACATCAGCTCAAATTTATTTTACATACTTGACAGTATGTTTCCTGAAAAGAACATCATAAAATGTAGTATCAGAAGTAAATTTGAAAAGAGTTGTATGCTATCATCACATTAAAAGTGCAGTGTGAAACCATATCAAACAATATCTATGGTGTCCTTGAATGGACAAACAACTTTGTGTGTGAGGTGAGACCCTCTGAGCTTTAAAACTGCTGTACCAGCTCTGGTTTATGATAAAAAGAGATGGTGTGATGGTTTGTTTGGTGCAGTTGTAGCTGCACCTGAGGCCACTGAATTCGCTTGGAGATGAAAACATTCATATGTATATGAATTCTGGCCACTGACAGCCATTGTCCATTGTGCTTGCCATTTGAAGTCATTTCTATGCCCATCTTTAGCACTAAATATCAGTCATTCTTATACAATGTACCCATTAAGAAGAAAAATAGTATAAAATAAAAAGTGTAAAATAAAAAAAAAAGATCTTTTTCTTTCTGGGTCTTAGTATGAAATACATATAACTTGGATGAAGAAAGAACATGACATATCACAACCTGACATTATGTATTAAGAAAAACAAGGCTGAGCAGCAGAATCAGTGTTGTGCTTATCACATCTTATTTACTGCAAATATTTCAAACCTAACAGCAGGAAAATATGAATGAAAAATCAATTAAAAAAATATCATGTACAGGTGCTTATATTTTAATAACATTTAACATCTGATATATACAAAGTAAAGCAATTGTCTATATATGAGAAACATCATCAGCAACTTCTCTGACATGTTTTTCAAAAGCTCCTTGTTGTAATATGAACATAGAAAACATCTAAACCTCTACAGGATTAAACTGTTAAACGTGCTAAGTCAATTCTCTTAAGATATGAGGGAAATTATAGCTGTAGTTTTAAAAACTTTTCAAACTTTAATCATAGTTACAGCAGTTTAAAAATGTTTATATGATTGTTTTAGTAAAATAACTTCTAGTCATTTAGAAAAAGAAATTCATATTTATACTTTTTATATATTACAGTGAGGAAAAGGGAGAGTTCAGAGGAAGACTGAGACCATTTTTAAAAAAGAAATGGGGCTCATAAACCTGCCTTATTAGAAATTACATTGTGAAGAGTCCATTTCCCTCTTCTGGTGATATAGTTGTGTACAAATGTATTTTTATGTGCACATCCATCTGTTTGCTCAGAAGTTTGCATTAAACTCATGTAAAAGCACAGACTGTGTACCAATCCAGTTACCCATTAACAGGTGGATTGGGCCATCTTGTATTACTTTACTTCTTTTGTTGGAAGAAAAACCTTCTGTGGTTTTACTTCTTTCATGTCTCTTTTATAATATAAGAGTTTGTAACCAAATGCAGCTCAGAGAAGCTTGGAGAATCACCAAAACCCACGAAGACCAAGAATTCAAATACGCATCCCATTGAACAAACTGTCTAATAGGTGAAAATAATTCACCTCGAACCAAAAATATATAAACCAAGTGCAGTTAGGGGAAAAGTTAGGTGATACAGTCACCATTTTTTCAGTATAAATATCTACAATACTGGCTCTTGGTAGATTAATGGGAGTCTTCTTGGGTCAATAAACTAGTTTCACTTTTATTATTGAGGAGGACTGTTGTTGTTTGCATCATCTTTGGCACAAGGAAATTCCATTTATCCAATAAGTGAATTTAAATAGAGGATCATCTAAAGCCTGAATGTGAAAACAATCACACTTTGTTAATTTAATAAAAATGTGATGTATGATGGGTAAAAGACCTTTCTTTACACAAAGACTGCTATTCAGTGGAAAAAGGCAAAAAAAGATATTTCTTTTATCAAGACAAGCTAGAAACTATGACGCATGGGTTTTGCGCCTTGTTATCAGAGGATACTTAAAGTTTACTGCTCGGAGTGAAAGAGAGTTATCAGTGCATCCCCATTGTTTGCATAGTTTCTCCAGTGAAAGATGGACTTGGACAAGCAGCGATAGGACTCGGGTCAATGTTTACCTCTCACCTTTCTTATCAAGCTGGAAGTTTGCCCTCCACCCAGACAGAAAACCCCCTCTCCTCTCCTCAGTGGTGTTCAGGTGTTGAGCAACAGGATTACAGCATTGACAAAGCAAGAACTATGAAAGCAAAAATAGAAAAAAAACCCACTAAAATATGAATGGAGTGATATTCAACTACAGCAGGTGGGGAACAGAACAAACTAAAAGACTATGTTTGTGTGCATTATGAGCTTGAGCAATGTGTTGGCTACTATTAACCTTTTTCAGCAAGGTTAAATGTAATCCTTTGTTCAACACACTTACTACAAGCTTCTTATCTTTCTTTTTGGCTTCTTCTCCCTCCTCCCTTTTTTCTTTCTTTTCAGAGCATTCCATAGCTGGTTAATCAAGAGTTTCATGCTTTGGTTGTTCATCTGGATAAATCAGAAGAACATATTTCCAGAAACGTAGTAGCTTAGAAGCATAGCTTGCTGTGACCTATAAAAGTTCTGGATAGATCATGAAAAAGCCAATTTAACAATAATTCATACACATTATGTCTAGATTTAAATTTCTAGTTTCAAATACCCCCGTGTCTGCGTGGGTTCTCACCGGGTACTCCGGCTTCCTCCCACTGTCCAAAGACATGCCTGATAGGTTAATTG
>JAOXYM010000006.1:5702967-5714428 GCA_028567055.1 Leptatherina wallacei
AGTTCCTCATTTGTCCTTCTTTGGTTTCCCTGATAACTAACCGGTAGTCCCCTAATAAAGCTGGACTTTGTGTTCACTAGTAAGTACTGGTTAAGTACCCATTAGTTTCTCATTAGTTCCTCTTTGTTCTTCTGATAACTAACTAGTAGTCCCCTAATAAGGCTGGACTGTATGTTCACCAGTAAGTACTTATTAACTACTTATTAGTTCCTCTTTTTTTCCTGATAACTAACCAGTAGTCCCCTAAAAGGCTGGACTTTGCGTTCATCAGTAAGTACTGGTTAACTACTCATTAGTTCCTCATTAGCTCTTCTGATAACTGACCAGTAGTCCCTTAATAAAGCTGGTCTCTTCGTTCACTAGTAAGTACTGGTTAACTAAACATTAGTTTCTGATTAGTTCCTTAGTAACTATGCAAATTTTGTGTCCCTTATTGTAAAGTGTTTCCGTTGATTCCAAATCAACTTCTCTGGAAGTTCAGAAAAAAAAAAAAATCCATATCAGGTATGTTATCTATGCTTGCTTGTTGTTTGTCAGTCAGTTTCATGTCTCAACCGTCTTTCAAAGTCCTAAACTAGCTGGAGAACAGGGTGGTTCTGAAGAGTAGGATGAATCACGAAAATATCCAAAGGTAAATGAAGTGTAAATGGTAAACAGCAGTTGGTATCAGTCATGCACATGCTGGACGAAAGCCTCACAGCCACACCGTGTCTTCCTGCATTCTGCAGGGATTTGAACCAGCGACCACAGTTGTTTACATTCCTCAGTCTATGTCTGTTGCTCACAGACGCTGAGTCACCCATACACGAGAATACCCTTGAATTGTATGTGTGTCTATGTGTGCTTTCAGCATTCAGCAATTAGCAAATAATGTCCCTGTGTGTGGGTGCAGCTATGTGGACTGTACATCCCTTTGTGTGTATGTGCATTTGTGAGTCATTAATAACCAGACATTCATTGGGTGACTCAGTCAGTCTGACATTTGATATCAAGAGCCAAAGTGTGCTGGCATAAACAGGGCTTTCCCTGATAGCCACACCTGGAAACAGAGCTAGGATGTAAACAGGCCACCAACAGGAGGGTTCAAATTTACTCACCAGAAGAAACAAAACGTTGAGACTTCTTTATTATTTTTTTGGTCTCTCTGGAAGTCAAATCAAACATCTCTGAGATCCAACCCTGGGGAAATATCTCTGAAGCTGTTCTAGGGATGTTCCACCAACCAAAATCCATGATTAACCACAATATTTAATGTCAACAACAGCATGTCAAAGGCATAAAAAGCAATGCATATGATTACACATATTAAAAAAAAGAAAAGAAAACATTTTTAAGGCACTGTTCCCAGATACTTGGTTAAAAGGAATTGTTGAGTTTACTTGCCTTGATGTGGTTTTTTTTTGCTGTGAATTACTTTCCATGATTCCACATAATTACATAATGTTATTGTCTGACATAGTAAGTAATCACAAAGGGAGGTTATTGTGATAAAAAAAAATGTGGTTTCATGTTCAAATATATTATTGCAAAATATGGAGCAAGATCTTTTTTTTTTAGCATTGAAACGTCGTGTTTAATAATTTGTATCATGTCAACATTCTTGTTTTAGTTAGCTAATTAAGACCTTTTATGGTTTAACTCACCTTGTTGGGATCTGTTGTTGTCATGGGGACCAAAGATCTGTTCTGATAAGAACCTGTTCTTGATTCTTGTTTGACTATTTTTGCTCTGTCTCTTTTTTTCTTTCTTTCCTCGCTTCTTCCAAAAAATGTCTTTTAGCTTTGGAATGTTAAGATTGGAAAGTTTTGAAGTGTTGCTTTAAAAGAATTTATTTTATATTTTCATTCACCTTTTATGCTTGCCGTATATGACCTTTGTTTCCCCTGTTCTTTGTTCTTTTTATGGATAAAATCATGCCCTGTGTAATTAAACCTTTTTTTATTCTTAAGCTATTTTTATAGGCCAGTTTCCACCATATTAAACAACCTACAGCGTTGTAATGGGAGAGATCCCAACTAGATCCCAACTAAAGGTTGCCTTATGTGTCCCCATATTTAGAAAAGATATTCACCATTTCTAAGAAGCCTATTGGGGTTAGGGTTACATTCAGAAATGTATGCACTTTTTAAAATCTGATCCCCCCTCTGCAAAAGAAGTCATAACCTGACATGACTATCTGTAACTTGGGATTATACTGGCGCAAAGAGTCTCATTTTGCAAGACAAACAATAAAAAAGGAAAGGAAATAATATAAAAAGTCTGCCTTGTGAACACCTGGTTGCGTTAACACACATTGAGCTTTTCTTTATTCTTACAGCTAAATAATTCGTAGCCTTTTGATAAATAGTGTGAAACCTTTGAGTTAAAAGAGATAGAGAAGGAAAGAGGTTACAATAATGGTTACTGAATAAGACAAATGTGTATCCATGTGTATGTGTGACTGTCCTTCTCTTCTCTAATCAGTCCTGAAATATTTCTCAACTTCTCTTCCTCCTCACTCCTTCTTTTTCTTTTTCATTTATCTCTCCTCTCTCAATCCTGTCATGTGTCCACCATCCCTCCTTTCTTATTTATCCCTTTCTCTATTTCCTCTCACCTTTTCTGTCCATCTTCCTTTCTTCCTTGCCCGTAATTTATTCTCATCACCCTCTCCATTTAATTTTATCCCATCACTCTGTTATTTATTCTTCCCACTCTTTACATGCCTTCTCACGTCTACTGGTCTTTCTATCTTATCTTTTTTTTTTCTTTTTGTTTTTACTTTTTCTTCATCTTCCCCTCTGTACGTTTCTATTCATCTCATTTCCCATCCGTCTCTTGCTCACCCTCCTCTGTGTGTGTAATCAGACACTGATAAAGAGAGGCAGATAGAGAGAGTGGGTTTTCATCTAATCTGCCAGCCCCGATTTTGCCGTGACCCCGAGGCCAAAACTATTGAGTGATTTAAAGGTTGCAGGTCTCCATCAGGATTGGGCTGAATTTTCCCCCTTTTCTCACAACTCATCTCCCACCAAGGACACAAACTGACGCACAACACAGCATAATTCACTGTTGTGACAGAGACACACTCTCAAACTGTACACATATGCTACGTTAAATAACATACCATCACACTGATTCTGTGATTCATATAAGAAGAGAATTGGATTGATATGCATATTTGCCAATGTTATTGCTTTTTTTATGTAAGCACTTGGTCACTTTATCATGAGTACTGGAAAGGGGAAGAGATGGCTAGCTTATTGTTACAGTCACAGGTTATCATTAGCTATTGACTGCTTGTCAAATGTCAAGGAGACTGGTCTTACATAACATAAACCTGTCAGACAGCAGAGAGAGTAGGAGGAAAAGAGAGGTTCAGCTGCTGATTGCATAATGCATTATTTTGACACTATGACTGACAGCAACAGATAACCCTCAGCACTTGAAGTGTTTTCGTTCAAGTTTGAGCCATCTGTCTGAACTAACTAAATACAATCAGCTCCTTGTATTTTCTGTTTGGTAACACAAACATGCCTTTTTATTTTTTTCAAAGCAACAAAGTAATAAAGGTGACAAATTAAAAGATTAAGGGGAAAATGGGACAACACATTAAGGAAGAAGGTACTTAGAAACTTCAACATAGAATTTCAAAACATCTGGACGGTAGAGAACGAAGGGGCTTAGCACCCATTTTCTAACAAAAGGGTGGGGTTTTGTTATTGTTATTCTGAGTCTATCTGATTCTGTTTTTAGAGACCAAGATTTGATTTTGTGTCAATAGTAGGTTGTAAGGATAGGCAAGGTATTTCCATACTATTACGTATCATTGAAAGAATATCAGGAACGTTCATCAGTAGTGAATTACAAGGTATGTGAGCATTTTGACTGTTTATCACCACACACTCTCACCTGTGTGTGAGAGGGCTCCACGGGATTATCAAATCCAGTGCTAGTCATATGTCCAATTGTTTGATGATTTGGTGATGAATTATTTTACCTGATTGCCGGTGCCCCTGTTTGAATCGTGGTTTTAAAGATGGTTTATTCCCTTATGAAAAGACCACAAGGTAAAAAACTTTTTAAGGTAGAAAAAAAACTGGGATTAAATTGGATAGTGAATAGAGTTTAAGACTTGAAAAAAGAAGAATGTGGGTCATTTAAAGAGTAAAGTGGAAGGAAAATAATTGGTTTTCACTTTCCCATTGCACCTCTTATGGTGGAATAGGTGAGCCACAATGGCACCTATTTTTCTGACTTGCACACATAACTTCAGAAGGGGGGTGAGTCAACCAGAGATTAATGAAAACACAGCAATAGGGCAGAAAAAATGTAATCATGAGATATTATATAAAAAAAATAATGTAACTGGGTGTCAGCCAACAAGGGGAAACCACTAACATTAGATACTGGATGAGGTCATGTGAGTTTGTTTTGACAGAAACACACCACCACACACTGCTCCCTTTAATTTCCACGTGAAGAGCTGTCCCTTGTTGTAGGTGAATAAATACAGATACATCCACACACATGTTGTTGTTTCAGTAAAGAAAAACTTGTTTGTTTGTGGAGTAAAGGAAGTCCTGCCATGCATTTCCTCAGATCCTAACTTGAGATTGAATAGTTTTTGTCTTCAGTTCAAATTAGGGAATGATTACATACAAACTTTTTAAACATAGGGAAAAAAGGCAAGGTTGTGCCATGTCGGTAATGTTGCCGGTCCACCTGACAGCAATGTGTCACTGTAGTGGTATCTGACAATAGAATGAATGTTCCTGGATTTATTTCCCCCATTGATTTGAAAAGAACATTTCAGCTCTCATTAAGGAAACATCAACGTGTGTGTGTGCCTAAATTGGGAGCAAAAGAAAGTGTCATAGAGGGAACGGTAGAAGCAACACAGAAACAAGTTTGTCTGTTGGGTAGGTGCAGCTATAGCAGGTGTGGGCTTTGTGTCCTACGGGGCTGCCCTGTGATCTCCTTGTGACCAGCTGAGATGTCTGTGAACAATGTATGGCCAAAAGTTTTGGATGTGTGTGTTTTCATGAGAGAGATTACAGGTGTGCACATGCTGGAATGGGTTGAAACATTTATGTATATTGGGTGCATCCATACATTAGGTTTAAATCTGCACTTATGTTAGTGAGTGTGTGTGAGGAAGATGGCATGCAGAGACTTGCCCCTGCATCCGTGCGTAATGGACCTGCACTCTGATCGGCTGATGTAGGAACATGTTTACAAAATAAAGGCAGCCAGAGAACCACTTCCTGTACAGCACTGTCTGCTTTTAGTTTGTATGCACGTGTGTTTGTCCGTGTGAAAAAAAACCTGACAGACACAAACATCCCGTGTAAGGTCAGACAGAATCGTCTCATGACACTGATGGGAATTTACAATTAACATTTGACCCAAAACCTCGCACTATGACTACATAACTCCCTGCATTACTTTTTCACTACTTTCCTTTCAGTTTGATAGAACATATCCTCTACGGCCGTGCAGCTTGGAAATCTTTATCTGTCTGTAAATGAATCATCTCGTCATTATATAATATTCCTTTGATTAAATCAAAGCTAGTCACGATAACTGTGCAAAAATACAGTCCCTAATTGTATTTTTGAACCCCTGAGGCATCCCTATCCTTCATCATGATAAAACTTTATTTGACATTATTGAGAGGATAAAAACTGTATTTTCCTCACTGTGGTGGAATTGTACAAAACATGTTGTGTGAGTCTATATTTATACTTTTACTGTCTTGAAGGGCTGAATTATTATTACAGTAATGATATTTTATATGGAGTGATGGATGACTTGTCACAGATGTCATGTGTTAGTTTAACTTGTGATGTTGTGGTGAAACCCTGTGAGAGCCCTGATGATCATTGACAGTTGAGTAACCTAAAGTTTCTGCTTGCTGTATGAGCTTTGTTTACTTTTGTTATTGCAGCCAAATTCTATCACTGACTCCTCTGGTGCGCAAAGTATCACCACATTGATTTCTTGATTTCTAAATTCTCCTCTAAATCAGTCACTGTCACTCTGCATGTTCGTCAGTTCCATGGTATGTGAACTAATTTGCTGAATATTTCAGGTGCAGGAAAGAGAACTGTCAGCATGAATGTGCAGTCCTACACAGCAGAGAAGATGAGACTTTATGATATGACATTAAACCCGAACACAAGCATGGTAAATAGTCAGACTTTATTGATTCAGTTTGTTTCTTTTAAAAAAAAAAAGAATACCTTTATCTTTCATTGGGTTTTACAACAGGAAATACAACTGGTTACTTTTGGTATCTTTTCTTATACATCCATTATAAAAGAAGGATTAAAAAAAGGATGCATGAGCAAAATGCATGCACACACCTTACATCTCAATTCTGTTTATTTCTAAAGCACTAATTCATATAAAAATATCTCTGTGCAGTTTGTAAAACAAAGTAAAGTAGGTCAGCTTAAATACAGTCCAAATTCGATTCAGTTAAATATAGTTCTGTTCGAATCCATGCAATTCACTTCTAATACACTTTACACATTATAATCAATACAGTCCAATTTAAAACAACAGTACTGAAAAGTAAAAATTAAAAAAAAAAAAGGTCTTGCTAAGGAAACTAACTTTAATTCAGTTTCCCACCTTGAGTATCCTCAGCACATCAGGTGTCCATAGAGAGGAAGAACTCCCTTTTAACAGGAAGAGACTTCCAACAGAACCAGACTCAAGGCGGGCAGACATCTGCTGGACCTGGGGGATGACAGGACAAGGCAGAGACACAAACAAAAACAGGGATACTGGTTATGGGAAAGAAAAAAAAGGCAACCATAAAGTTAATAATGGACATGGAGAGTATAGAGAGCAGTGTGGTACTCCGTGTATAACGGAAAGTCTCTCTGGAGCCTTAACTGAATCATAGCAGTCATTGAGAGGTTTTACTTGTATAGAAAAAGAAGTCGAATTTCAAATGAAAAGGGTTTTAAAACTTTCACTTTTATGTAGCGATCAATAGGCATGACTCAGTGAATCACTCTGCTTCTCCTGGATTGATTTTATAAATACATTGTCGTGTTTTTTTCAAGTTAATGTCATACCGATCAATTCAATTCAATTTGAATAAAAATCCTGTAGGGTTAAATGAGTGAAGAACAACTAAGTTAACACATGCAGGACAGTTGAAATCAAGTTAAGTTAAATGAGCAAGTTTCTGTTAACTAATGGTCTCAATATTAGGGAAGGTTTTCCTTCCCAGTAATAAAGAAAGTTTTATTTTTAAGCAAAAGATCAAAAGATCAGAAAACAGTAAAAAAAAAATGTATTTCATTATTATACAATAACTATCATTAGTTTATATTCCCTTTCATTTAAATTAAGTTAGCAGTTTTTAAAGATAGCTCTAAAGATCTTTATCTAATGAATAACTATTGGTTGAAAGTTGGATATATCATGGTAGACTGTCTTTTTTATGATTGAGAGACTGACTCTTGAGTAGATATGAAAAAAAGGAAAATTATTCAATTATATAGATTTTTGTATAATTACTTATAAGGCTCCAAAAAGGATAAATGCCCATGTTTTCTGTAAAAGTGATTTTGCAAAACTACAACATGTTTTGAAAGTGCTTGTAAGGAAGTAAGAGGAAGGGAATGTTTAACAGTAAACCGTCGAGACAAACAACCAAGTTTGAGCCACAGCCAATCAAATATTGTCCAGAGAAGTTTCAATTTTGTTTTGATTTGTTAAATTCAGACAAAAAAAAAAGAAACAAAAAGGTTCCATTTAGATAAAGGTGGTTTCAGGTGGATGAAGACGGAGCACTGCCTACAACTAAACAAAAGGCAAAGTTAAATGTTCCCATATCACGATGTTTTTTACTTTTATTGTGATACCACATTGTAGACAAAACCTATCTATCATGGATATTTTTGTAAGATTGGGCTAGAATGGGACACCTGGCCATTAAGCATATGAATATGTGTGAAGTGAAAGGTGATAGGTGCACATAAACACTCAAACCCATGATGCACTTGTTTCTTACTGCTACAAGGGGGCATTTAGTTCAAAACATATTGTCAGCAAGTTTTATTTGTGTGTGCATGCGTGTGTGTGCACATGTGTGTGTTTCCGGTGGTGCATGAGTACAGAGGAAGCCGATCAGTCAGTGGAGTTGAAGGTAAACTGTATTTAGTCTTTCAGAGCCCTGTAGTCATGGAGCTTTGAAGCGAGAATGGAAATGTGTATGTGAGAGAGACAGAGAGAGTGCGTGTTTGTGTGTGTGTGTCACTGGAGGACAACACCACTAATTTGGCTTCCAGGTGTGCCCACTGATTTTGGGACAGACGCCAACTTCAAACGGGCCTTCGTCCTCTTCCTCCTCTTCGTCCTCTGATGGATGAAAGGACAAACTGGGAAGACACAACACAGACAGAGAAAAAAGGAAGGGGATCAGGGTTGACGGTGATGGTGGGAGGGGGTGGGGGCAGAATTAAAGGAAACAAAATAGGAAAAAAAAAGGAAGTATGACATTATAACAGAAAAAAATGTAGTATAAGGACAGAAGAGGAGGTGAATACATGTGAAGAAATATCGTTTTTCAAGTGAATGAAATTGTTCCAGGTTTGATCATTTCTTTCTGTTGGAAAAGTCAGCCACACGACAAGAGAAGGCAGTGTGGTAGAAATCATTTATCTTTAGTGGTCACCTGACCACAGATACATAACATAACATCAAAACGCATCTAAAATCCTCAAAAGAGCAAGCATGCCATTACAACACAGTGGGAAATTATATGTCTCATCAACATCCTTTTTTTAAAATATCAGTCCATTCTCACGGTAAAGTCAAACACAACGAATAAAGTATGTCAGCAATTTTTTTTTAAATGACCTCGGTCCTATTTGAACAATTATATTACAAACCTCTGCTGCAAACGTAGAAGATTCTAGGTTTAGCTTGATAAGCCAAATTACCAACAAAGGACTTTTATGTACTTTGACCAACAATGTATTTATTTATCATCTATTTTGTGTCCCCAAAATGAATTATACACAAATGTCATTGGTTTCGAGTCAATGCAACACAACTGAACACAACAGAGAACTGTTTGCCCTCATCCTGTTTACCAGTCCGTCAATAGCAGTCAGCAGTCTGAATGTCAGCTGGTGCAAATATTTCTGTTAGGCCAAAAAATTAACAAAAAATATATTTTGTTAATGGGTCTGGACTGGTCAGCAACAGATGATCTTCTAGTAAATGTTTTGAGATGATCAGTGACTATAGGTTTTGCTAACCTTAAACATTTAGTTTTTAATTAGTTTTGTCTCTGAAACAGAAGTAAAAAAAAAAAAAAAGTAAAAAGTATTGTCAGACAGGAGGTGGTGATTTCCCATCTGTTTCAAGACACAGAATCTATGGCTGCTGTTTAATATCGATTACCTGAATGTCTATCAAGCTGTTTTAAACACAGGACTTTGTTTGAAGAACTCATACTTTTGAAAAAAATACAAAGATACAGATTTATAGAATTCATAAGAAGAAAACTATGTAAATGCAGATGAAAATAATGATAAATCGAATATAACATAAATAAATCAACTATTTATGAGTGCTTAAATTATTCTGAGTACCTAATTGATAGTTTATGTAGTTTATGGATACATATTCACAATTTTCCACTTTTGTAATCCATATTTATCTTTTGCAACTTAAAATCTGAACATTAACATGATAAAAAAACATTTAGGGTGGAAAAGATAACTAAAAGGAATGGAAGACATGAACATGCCTACACAGTAATGTAGAATGTGTGCATTATAGAAACAGGGTGAAAAACTGACTGATTTGATCAATCTGATCCACATTTTATGGGGCATAGTAAAATAAACTGTGAATGAATCATTTGCAGCACCCAACTAACATTTATCATTTAAGGTAAGCATTCTTTTTCATTTGTAAGAAAGTAGGACAAACTCACTGGTATTTATTATCTTTGACCATTTTAGGAATAATGTATAATACTGACAAAGTCTGAAGCAACAGATCAGACACAGAGAAATACCCACAATCCTGAGTGGCGTTGAGTTGAAGAATGTTTTCTCTGTCTGTGAGTGATGCATCAAGGTTAAGTTAATCCACTTGATGCACAAAATATGCAGTTGGTTTTCTCCAGAAATTCATCTTAGGTAGATTCCCTGTTTCGTCTGGCACCCATTGACATTCAAGCTGTTTTTATGAAAAATGATACTAAAAAGCATCCATCCAAGACACATACAAACTTCAGAGGCACTCATGCATTGTTGCTCTTCTTCATGCCTGAGTTTTGTTTGGGTACCTATAATCCTTTCAGTTACAGCTGAAAGATCATGTGTTAACATCATGTCTGCCGTATCAATTCCAGAGAGTGTTGTTTGGGCACATATTCGAATAAAGTGGGAAATCCCACATTGTGATCAAAAAGTCACCGTAAATCTTTTAAAGCTTGCCATGTTGGTTAAGGAAAAGACAAGAAACATTGTTAAAAGTTTAACTGATTTTCTGCTTCCTCACAGCTGATAGACCTTTCACTTGTGTCCAGTTAACACAATTATTTACGTTCGTTAAAGGTTGCTACGGTCATTTGATTCCTTACAAATGGCTGTTAAAGAAAGTTGAATCATTACAACAGGGTTTAGGTCATATTAGCAGATACTGAGTCAGTTACATGCAGTATTCAGAATCTGTGTGTTTTTAGTTGTGCAGTACAATGGAGATGAAGTGCAGTAAATAGTCAAAGTAAAATACTGAAAACAAAAATGAGTGGCATGGTGTCTGTTGTTAAAAATATCAGATGAGCTTGAGAAAGCTGAGGGGGTCTGGGGCCATTCTTCCCCAGAACCATTTCATGGAAACTCCTCGTGAATTTTTTTGGGGAAAAAAATCAACAATTATTACAAAAATCACAAAAATGAACATGATGAATTTAGAGAAAAATAAACCACTCTCCCAAGGGAAGACAAAGAAAATGAGACATGAAATCAAACACAGGCCTTTTGCTTTTTTTTTTGTGTGTAGTGGCTGTCAAGGATTGAGCATTTCTTAAAAAAAGATTCAGTTCGACTGCTGCTTAAAGGTACAATGTGTGAAAATTACTGACATCGGGTGGTAAGGATTGGCATAGACATGACTTGGATTTTGTTACATGTTGCACCTTTAAAGTAATTACTTTAATGTATTTTTAAACACAAACATTTATTCCCCTTTCACACTAGCACCAACTCAGCCCAGCCCAGCCCATCCTTCATTCAGCCAACACCACAGCACCCCGGTTTCGTCTGTTCCCATTACAGCCGTGGCCGTCCTCAGTGTGGGCGGGGTCTTCATAGCGATGTTTCATGAAGTCATTTGTTAGCAACACACACACACTCCGCTAGCAAGCTAAGGAACGTCCTCACTTCTATATTTGACCACGGTGTTGGTTTTCGAGATTCTATCGCTTCTTTCTCTGCTT
>JAOXYM010000006.1:5724771-5740435 GCA_028567055.1 Leptatherina wallacei
TTTGACGTCTTTGGCAGTGAACGTTCGGATTTGAAAAGACGTCAAAAGACGTCTTTGGCAGCCAGTGAGTTAAGAAGAAATTACTTATTTGTACAATCGATCAAAATCTGTAATATTTGGCAGCTGCTGGTCAAGCATTACAATGGTTACAACCTTACATGTTAAACAATGAATCTTCCTGAAGATGTTATTGTATATGTACAAAATGAAACATGAACATCATACATAAAACATGTATTATAAAGAAAAAACTACAATTCAAGCAAAGTATGAAATGTGAATGTTAGACAGGTTTTTAATAACACAATGTCTGAAAATACAAATAACTTCTTCAGAAATATAAAAAAAAACTAAATAAAAGTGGTTACTCTCAATGGGAGAAACAGTAGAATCAGAACTCTCATGGCTTACTTGCTGCAACAAGGAAAGCTAGAAGGGCATTTTGAGTGACACTTCATTAGCTTTTTTTTTTTGCTTTTTTTTTTTACACAAAAGCTTTTTATATTTTGGAACTTGGTCTTGCACACATCACAAATCCTCGTCCACAAAGAAGCATTTCCTTATCAGGAACGTCTTCCACAATGAGGAAACCCTATGGACGAACAGTGAATTGTGATCTTGTATTGAGTCAATTCAAATTTGCTTGTGCCCTTTCAAGTCAGTAAAAGCCGTCTTCTGTCACGTTCATAGCAACTGCTAAGAGATTGCGTATGTTACTGCGTCCCTTGTCCACATCAGGGATTAGAACTCAAACAGTGTCAGATGCAGGGGGGGATGTTTTGTCTGTCCATTTACATTTTTTGGGTGTGTTCTGCCAGATTTGTTATACAACTGTTATACAGCTATTTTCTTTCTCCATATTAAAGCAAATAGCTCACAAAATATCAATCACATCCGCTGGCGAAAGTATTCTATACTCTGTTGGTTTTACCTTTTGCCGTTGTACAGAAAGCCCAAGAAATGTAGAAAAAGTCAAAGTAAATCATACTTGAATGTCCCAATTTCAGTATTCTGTAGAACGTTGGATTTCACACATTGACAGTAATATAAATAGAGCAAGTATGTAGAATTAATACTATGTTACAGGGAAGCATAATATACTTTCTAAGATAAAAAAAAAACATCTCAAGAGTATTTTTATTTACTGTATTTCAGATTTATACTGTTTTATCACTGCATGCTCATGTAAACTGCATAAATTCCATGGCTACATTACCATCCTATTTTTAACTAAAGGCACTTTTAGCAAACTGATATCAATGAAGACTTCTCACAGCAAGTTACTGATACCAAATTGGTAAATAAAGAATCAGAAATTACTTTTTATCTTATGAAAACTGTATAACAGTTGGATTAAAAACAAACAAACATTGGCATCAAAAACAGACTTTGTTCAGATTTTTTTGTTGGAACACAAACAAAAACTTGCAGCAAGCGTTTTGCACAACAACTTAGAAAACAGAGTCGGCAAGTCTTCCATGTTAAATTCACGTTGATGTCATGTGACAGTCACACTGCTGTCATATGGATCTTATTGTGGAAGTAACTATGTGGTCCACCAGTCAAATCTCTTTTTTCTTTGACTGTTTACTTACCTCCCTGCTATGCATAGTTATGCTGTTGGATGTGTATTGTCGTTATATGGATATCTCCTTTGTTTTGTCCTCTGCACTGTGATTTTGGTCAAAGTGTGGGGTCATTGTGCTGAGCTGCACGTGCTGCTGCCATAGTTCTGTAAACACAGTTCTCTCCATCGTGGAGTGTATCCACAATGCAAAAAACCCAGATCAACACACACAGAACAGAATCCTGTAATAATAAAAGGTCTGCTGAACACATAACAGATTTAGATTTTAATTCTAGTTGTTTTAGCTGCCCTTTCTGGTCTGTAGGCCTGCCAATATGTAAAAAAAAAACAATAAGAAGTATCATAGCAAAAGCTTAAGATTTTTTCCCCTTAACTGGGAACAAAAACTTTCAAAATCAATATTATAGAAATAGAGTTGGTGGTGTAATTGAGAATTTGACAATATCACATGATAATAGAACATCTCTGTGAGACCTTTCAGGCAATGTCACCCAGGACAGTGGGGACAACATCACCACTTCTTTTAAAAAGATGTTTAGACAAGTGCAAAAATGTATTTTTTTAAAAAGCTTGTTCTAAAGCTGAATGAGTGGTTTTCACAACTAAACCCAACTACACACAGTCCAAGAAGTAAAAGTAAAAAATAAAAAGTATCTCAAATATATATTTGTGTCAAAAAACACTATTTTATCATACATTATTTGACAGACTTTTTTGCTTTAGCATACTAGTGTTCAGACCTTGATTTAACATGTGAGCTTGTATCTTACCATGTTAAATCTGCTAATTCAGCCTTTCAGAGATTCAGTAATAACAGACCAACATGTCAGTGACCATTTATATCCTCCTCAATTTTTTGGTGCATGAACAAGAAAATAGTGTTCCAGATGTTCTCAGACAGCATAAAGCTCTGTAGAGTATTAGTGTCTTTATTAGCTTTGATCTCTACTTTAAAGCCTTATTATACTCTTGAGGATTTTGGTTTTACTGTTTAGGTATAGATTTTTGTATTACATAAGAAGCTGAATTAAAGCTTGGATACCACTGTTCATTGGATAAACAAAGCTCATTGAGAGAAACATGACTATCAATGAACAATTTCTTTTTAATTCGTCTTTCCCATGCTTTGTCTGTCTCCCTCTTTTTTCTCAGTCTTATGTGTGCATTCAGCATGTGAAAGTTTGCAGGAAGATGAAGTGAAAGTGTGTTGAAAGTGAATGTTTTTCACTCATTTTGTCAGACATACAGGAAGCTGAGAGCGCCAGTGGCCTAAACAGGGGAAGTCAAATTGCTGTGTGTGTGTGTGTGTGGTCTGAGTGCTGAGTGACTTCACTTCAGCTAGCCATTTTACATGCTGTCGCAGCTAAACCTGATTAAAAACAGAGCAGTGTCATCCCTCAACAGTGAATATGTGTAATCTTTTATAAGAAATTCAATACAATTATGAACATGTCAACCATCAATACTCAACAATAGGTAATGTAAGTAAAACTGGCAGTAGTGGAAGATAACAACTGACACATATAATCAGGTCAGATGCTTTCATGTCACAATGAAACAGCATTTTAGAATTATTATAATTTCAGCTAAAACAGCTGAATCAGGATGCTGAGAGTGGGTGAACAGCTGAGTTTTATTAGCCAGACCTGATGAGTTGCCTACTTAGGAAAGCATGAATAACTCTTCCTTAAAGAAGAAACAGTATAAAAATAGAAAAGGAGTCAAACAGCAAAGATTCTTCAAACATCTTGGGAATTTTATTAAATTCAAATAGCATGTTATGTCAGTTTTAAGGAACTGTGCTGTCAGACTTAGCCAGCATACGTTTGTCTGTCTGTCTGACCGTCTGTTAGCAAATAACTCAAAACGTAATGGACGGATTTGGATGAGATTTTCAGGAAATCTCCAACATGGTATAGAGAACAAATGATTAGATTTTGGGGGTGATCTGGATCACCGTTTGGATCCAGGAATTTTTTTAACACTAGAACCGCCAACATTCCATTACCCTCTAGAACCAGAGGCGGTCATTCTGGCATGGATGCAGCTCTGGAAGAACATTCAGTGCAGCCAGGCCCAGACTGACCCACAGGAGAAGCCACTTAGATACACAGCACACAGTGCGCTCCTAACCTGGAGACTGAAGGAGAGCTCCAGCAAGCAGCTGTCCTTCCACAATCTTCGGTGCGCAGTTCCCATCTTCAAGTCGATCGAGACCTGCTGGTATCGATAACCCCACCACCACCTGTTCCCCACCATTGGTCCCTCTCGACAGTTATGCCAGTTACAGTGCTGCCATGGTCCGATATCCCGCCTCACTGCAATGTCACAGACATTGCAGTGTAATAGATGTCAGACCGTGTTTGCACAACACAGGCAGCAAACCCTTATCCATGTCGTCATAAACTAGCGGCTTTTAAGGCTCTGCAGGAATTCTTGTGTAATTTTCATTTTATATACTTTTTTTTTCATTTTTCCACTTTTTTTTCTTCCACTAATATCTCCATCTTCACCGGTTCAAGTTAATTATGTGCATTTTTCTCTCAGAACTCGCCGCCCTGCAAGCTCCAAAACACCCTATTCAAACACTCATTTGAATAGGGTGTTACCAACACATTTGCACCTGCCAACCAATCTTAGTAAATCACCCGCAAACCGTTGCCCAGCCCCACATGCAAAATTCTAGATTGCTAATTTACTATACACGAATTAATAACGCAAATAAGGGTGTTCTGTACAGTACCAGTCAAAAGTCTGGACATAATATCCTATCGGATTTAATGGGAAAGTGTTTCCAAACTTTTGACATGTCAACATTGCTGACCATATATCCATATCAGAACCAGAATATGTTTACAAATTTGAAAGAAAGCATTTAAATGTATAAAAACAGATAGGTCACAGATTTTGGTGGTGAACTGAAACTGCTACGCTAACCTTCGAAATGAAAAACACAGCAACTTAAGTGGTGGAGAAATCATTGCGTGTTCAAAGCATGGACAGAATATTTTTCTATCTGGTGAAATGGGTGCTTTGATATATTTTGACTGAGGACCTGTAAATCTGCTTCCCTCCAGTTCTTATCCCATATGATCCACTTCCTATCTTTAATCAAGAAACAGAAATTGTCCAGTTGGCTGTAACTGAAAAACAGTCCTGTGCAAATTGTGACAAATCATTTGTTAACAGCTCATTTTACAAACTACAATGTAAGCAGTTTGGACGGTTTCTAAGTCCTTTTTTTAACCAGCTGCATCTAATTATAGACCATTTATTAGCCTCATGTCACATGTTTGAGTTATTGTTGCAGTTATCCCACTTCCTCTTGTGCCACTGTATGTTGTTCCTGCACCACACAGACATTTAATATGTAACAAGTTGTGATTATGTAGGCAGTCAAACATCAGTTTATTTAGGTTGTGATTCAGTTCATTGATGGGAAGGCTGCTGTACACAAAAACTAACTCAACTAATATGCACATGGTAACATATTCAAGACTGAAACTGCTGCTTGTTCACAAATAACTTCTGTTCATCTACTTATGTTAGTAATAATAGGTCTTATGTAGGAGTGTGTACGTGTGTTTTTGTGTGTGTATACAGAGCTGATTAGTCCACCCAGACAGACGATGGTCTAAAGCCGTCCAGATGAAAAGAGGTAATAAGTGCTGGCATAGTCAGTGAGTGTGTGTTGGGGTCCCATCTGTTGGGGTGTGTCCAGTAAAGCGTATAGGCGTAGATGTGAAAAGCCGTGTAAGTCGGAAGGTGAAGCTGTTTTTCTTTTGTATTAACTTTACCACAAAACACACACAAGAGGACAATGTTTTCCAAAATTAAATTCAATTTATATTAACTAAACAGCTTTAAAGAACCAGTTCACTTAAATCACAAAGGAAACAATTCACTCATTTACACAATATAGTATCAAGTAGGTATTAAGTAAAAACAGTTAAACGTTCTATCTGTAAAGCTCAACAGAAATGATTATTCCATAAAAACAATCATTTTATTCTGAGAATCACGTTGATTTGACAAAAGTCTGCATTGAAATTTGATTTGCCAGCATTTTCTGTCAACAAACAATGGAATTAAAACAATTTGAGAAGATCGGATCTCCGGTTTCATTTCTGAAGCAGGTAATAAAGCATGCAACTTTTATTTATGAGGCCACTTTCTTCTAGATAAAGATTCATATGTAGCTCACTCTTCTTTCATTCTGGTAAAACTTGAACAGTTTACATGATTAATACGATTCATTTGTGAGTTATTATGATTAACAACACAATTATGATCAACTGTCATTGAATTAGGCCTGTCTTAAAAAATGTAAGTATTATTATTTAAAGTTTTCTTTTTTAAACAAGGCAAATTTGTTAAGCTATCTGATTTTCTATTTAATGATATGTGCTTAGTATCGTAAAACTAATTTAGATTATGCAAATTGTTTCTTTTATTGCTCTTGTCATGAAACAGGAAACATTTTGGCTACGTTCACCCTGCAGGTCTTCATGCTCATATCAGATTTTTTACAGAAATCTTTTTTTTTTATGTGGTCGATCACACGATCATTTCAATGTGGTCTTCATCACACTTTAGCAGTGCATTAAAAAAATCTGATATGAATCACATATGGGGCAAAAAAATCTGAATTATGTTGCAGTGTGAACAGAGTCTTTGTTATGTATACTGTTTTGTTCAGCAACTTGTTTTGACTAAAACTATTAAATCACCATTTGTTGCATTTCCTTTATTTTACCCACCAGGAGTTCCCATCTTTGTGATCACAGCTATCAGTACAAATTCAATCAATCCCAGCATATGAAAGTGGAGATAAACTGTTTTCCACCGGTGTAACATTTTGGTGAAAGACAAATGAAAGTTGCAAACTTTTTTCTACCAGTAAACACTGTCAGAGAATGTCTGAAATATACAAACAAATGAAACAATTCACTATGATGGAGTCTATAACCTCCAGATCTGTTGCAAGTACCAAAAGAATCAATATTATTTTTTTTCTTTTTCTGTTTACTGCTTTATCAATAAGTTACAGCTTCAAAAGCACTCATCCTCAAATAGCCCAATACCTTTCCAGTATGCTTATTGTAGTAAATTTAGCAGGAATATAAAAATTAGAATTTTTAATGAATCACACTAAATATATTTCAGACAAGAAAAAGAAAAACGAGTAATATCTAATCACAATTTTTTATAAAAACTGCTGCATAAGCAGGCATTTTATGTCCCAACAGTAACATTAAAAATGCAGCAAAATCTTGGAGGGGTTCAATTTAGATTCTGATTATACAGTACATGTACAGCCCTGAATTATCAATAAACCTGAATACTGTGTTTTGTGACAACTCTGTTATATCTGATATCTTATACATTTGTATTTTCTATTATTAAGTACTACTTTAATTTTCTCTGTGTATAAAAACGCAAATTCATTTTGTAACCGCAAAGCATGTGAAAAGTGTGAATCATTTTTGATTTACTGTAAACTATCCAATCATTAGAACGTCAGTAACAGGGAATTAGGAGGTGATTTCAGACCAAGGAGTTTATGTTTTTAGTTTCGCTGTGACTCATGATATGAAAGATTGTATAACACTTGTGTAGTTCTGTTCCCATAATTGATGCAGGCAAGTGATGATGCAGCAGTTCTGATCAAAATGAACATTTGGAGTTTTTCACTCTTATGTTTCTATGTTGGGCTGGTTGTAGACCAGTCTTAGCCAAGACCAGTGGGTCAGATGGTGACTAAGAAATGCAACGCACCGATACACATATAGTGTACATAAATTTACCCGTACTTCTGTCTTTTGACAGACCACATTGACTAATACATAGACGTGGAAAAAACCGTACTGTCTACTGTCGTCATTTCTTTGATTTTATTCACTCAGTAGTCAAAGCAGAGAAAACTTGGACATATGGGTACTTTTGGTCAGCCAGATAGAATCACCCATAAAAAAAATATACAGAATAAAGAATACACTGCTTCACATCACAGGATAGATTTCCAGGAAATCTGATCTGATACCGTTAGACGTGCAAAAAGAGCTGGTTCACGCAAGTTTGTGTGTCTGTGGTCCATTATTGAGAAACACGTTAAAGTTCCTTCAACATGCTCCTGACATTTTGTGTGGGTGTTGTATGCATGCAAGCAGAGGAGAAGATTTTATCCCAAATATAGACATAAAACAATAGGTAGCAACAATGGAAATTATTTTCCTCATGTGTTTTCTTTCTGATATTGCCTTTTTTTTTATAGATGCTTGCAAAAGCATGGTTTGACGGGGCGAGATTAGAACTTCACTGGGGTTTAAAGAAATTGACTTTACAGGACATTTCTCTCGGGATAATTCAGGTATTATCATTATCTCTAACACCTGAAACAGCAGTTTGATTTTACTTTATCATGATTTAAGATGGATAAATAAATAAATAAGGTCACTTCTGCCTGCATAAATTCATGTAAATATGTCAAGTGAATCTTAACAATATGAGTACATTAAATGCTGCCCCTTTTATCTCTTCCATGGACACATAAATTTCTCTGTCGTCGTGTCATCTTTTATGCCTGTTACCAGGACGATCCTCCCAATTTTCCCTATCCCTCGCTCTGGGTCACAGATAAAAGGCTTCGGTGTAATTTGAGGAGCAAAAGATTCACTCACACACTTTGACTCTATATCCATTGTCAGTGACCTATGTGTGTGTTTTCAACTCATTGTTTTATATCCGTGCACAGGGAATATGCCCACATCCGTGTATAGTCTTGTGTGTTTGAATTTTGGCATGCACAATAGAAAACCACTCTTGTCAGCTTTGTGTTCACCTGGGAGTGTGTGTGACTTCAAAGTATAGCATGCCTCAGTCTTCAATCAGCTCAATGTTGATTTCTCATGAGATATAGGGCAGCACCATTACAAAGATGGTCTTGTGTGTGTGTGTGTGCTTGTGTAATTGAGGGAGGAAATTATGAATGTTTTCTAGGGGTGTAAGTTTCACTGAGAGCAGAAGTTGTTACTTGGACGAGCTGATGCAGCTGTGACAAATTGCATGAAGCATTTTTTTCAGTGGACAGCGGAGAGCTGAAAATGTGCAGCGTCTATAAAGACCACACCTTAGAAGAGATGTGCTGATGCTGGAATTTTCGCATAATAGTACATGTATGGAAATTTTAACTTTTACTCAAAAACAGCCTGAATGAATCTTCTTCCTTTCTCAAGTCTTCTGACTAAAAAGGTTATATTAGTTGTTTGTTTATACCTTAAATATACCTCAAAATTCTTTTCGTAAATCAATGGTTTTCAAACTGGGGGTTTGGGGTTTTTATTAGGGCTGTCAAAATGAATGTGTTAATGCAAAGAGATTAATCTGCAGAATGAACGTGTTAATTTTTTAATGCATTAATGCATAAACAACAAAGCTATTACTCGTGCTATATTAACGAACACCAACATATGAGGGTTGTGCTCAAAAGTTTGAGAACCACTGCTCTAAAGTATCAGTCTTACAAATAGCATGATGGAAATCACAAGGTGTCCATGTCTGAGCTGATGTCATTGTCACATCTGTCATTTAACAAGCTATGAAAACGAGGGGAGGGTGTGTGGATGGTGCATCTAAATGCTATGCTTTCAAACATGGGCCTTTGTAGCCTGAGAATTAGACCAACATTTGTTCCTTCAGAACAACACTTTAGTAAAACTCTTCTTACTTTTTGGATTGGTTCACACAAAACAATTACTTTGGTTTAAGTAGAACATGTTTAATGGTTTAAGGTAAATTAAATTATTTCTACCATCCAATCCTCACCATCACGAATGCTGTACTATAGCTTGCCATGTCAATATGTAAAGGCAACATTTGATGACAAAACTTTAATTTCCTTGTTGGCTTTAGGGTCGGAAAAGGTCATAAAAGCTTGCATATTCTTAAAACAGGATTATTGCATGTATCCATCTGCATGCACATCACCATGGGGACATTTTAGGGAGGACGGTCTTGTTTCTTGTGTTTGGTTGAACAACAAAATAATAAAGGACAGAAAAAGCATCCAGTTTGGGATGGGTCTGTTGCACATTGGCCAGTCCTTGTAATTCTTGTCTTGGTGGAAAGAAAAAGTTTGAATTTTCCGATTTGAAAATTAAACTGCAATATTCTGGTGTAAAAACACCTTAAATTAGATGCTGTCATGCAAATATAATTTTCCAATAAATTTAACCCAAGTTTGATCATAATCAGAGTAAGCAATCATTAAATTAAGCTCCATGGAGTATGCTAAAGTTTGTCACTGTATATAAGCATACATTTACAGCTTAATTACACAATCATGTCCTACCAGAGTTTTACAGCATCTCATGAAACAAAGTGCTATTCTCCCACACATGTTTAGGCTCCAGCAGAGTAAGTGGAGGATGGTCTTATGTGTCAATATGCCTATGAAATAACTCTGCGAGGTAAATGGAGCTGGCTGGCAGAGGGAAATTAAAGAAGATGAGAAACTGACCATGAACAGAAACAAAAGAAAACGATGCCATTAAATATTCACGGCTGACACCTTGAGCTGTGAAACTGAACGCCTTCGTCCTCCTTCGTTAATCCTCCCTCTTCCCCCTCTCTTTCTCTAATCCCCCTCTCTCTTATTCTAAGCCTCTCTTGCTCTTTCTCTCCATCTGAAACTCTCCCTCGGGCAGTCATTACAACTTAAATTGGTTTCTTTTTCTTTTTTCTTTGAATCAGACTAAAAAAGTTTGTGTTATTTGTTTTTGGTTGATAGAGCTCAGAGATAATTAGTCCTAAATCAGTCAGAGTTTGTAAGCCTGCTGGTTTGGTGGCTTCCAAAACCATTACAACAATGAAAAAAGGGCTAAAAAAAAAAAAAGAAAACTAAACAGAAACCTGGCATCAGGGCATCAAGAAGGAGCCCAGAAGTTACATCTGTCTTCTTGTTTCATAATCCTGCAGGTTTACAGGTCATTTCATGTTGTTGGTTTAGATTTCATTCTTTCTCTTGTTCGCTGCCTAAGAACCGAAAGTTGAGAGCTGCCACTTTATATGCAATTTATTGCTACTTTTGTTGTTACAGTAATACAAGTCTTAAAGTGTTAAGTTCCAAATTACATCCAAATGACAGTTTGTTTAGCAGAAATTTTTCTGTTTCACACAACTAACAACCCATCATGCCCAGCTGCTGAACATCGATCATTACAACAGGAAGTGTTGATATATTCTTCATGTATTAATCAGACGTATAGGCCATTACTCCTAGAAGAATACTCATTGGGGGTATAAAGACTATGAAGTTGACATCTTGCTGTACTAATTTAAGGTGATTAGGGTAATTGTTTTATTTACGCACCATGTTGGAAAGATCCTCTTTAGGTTGACTTCACAATGCAAGGAAGCTGAATACAAGTAAAGTTTTAAGGCAGAGTGTATGATTGACCTCATAGTACATATTTCAACATATGTCATTGTATGGCCACTTCAGGTTCAGAAAAAATTACTTCAAGAAATAAGATTATTATACAACTTGAATAAACTCACTGCATATATTTTAAAATTAATTTTTCTGTGTCATATGATTTTTCTCTTGCCTTTGCCATCTCCAACTCCTCTCTTTTCCATCAAAATAGAGGATTTTGTCCAACTTATTAGCCAAATAAGACAAAAGGTAACATAGGTTGCAGGCACAGGTGACGAGAGTTCCACCTCAGAAGGTAATGTAACACATGACATGACATGTAACACAGCATGACACATCTTCACATTCATCGTTGCCAATGAATTTCTGGCGTGGCTGCAGAACTCAGGATTGCAGGATTACATAACACACATAACAGCCAATAAAAAAGACTCCCTCAAAACATAATCAGTAGAAAAGAAACAGCAGTAAAGTAGTGACTACACTCCTTTGAATGGCAATATTGCCCAAAATGACAGTTAAACTCTTTTGTCACTTAAGGTGCCAATCCTGTGTACGTTTTTATTACAGCAGCAATATTTCTTAATACATTTCCAGTCATGTTCAATCATTTTAAAGCCTCTAAATATAAAAAACACTGCAAGTTTAATTATTTATTTATTTTATTTTGAATGTTTCAAAAAGCTCAATAATGTGTCTTCTCTCTCAGTTTTTGACCTAAACTGGAATAGAATCTGCAGAACATCTGTTTCTCCTCCTTCACTCTGTCTTTTTGTCTTTATGTCTCTGCAGCTGTCTCTTTCTTTTCACTGTAACTGCTCTCTTCAGATAGTTGTTGTGCGTATGGGTTACTGTATTTGACATGTTGAGATTCCTGCAGCCGGTGGCTGGATATTCGGCCCTCCACTCTCTGCTTATTCAGGCTGCTGCTCCAGACCATGTGGGAGATTAATGTCTGAGTGTGTGCGTGAGAGTTGGGATATTTTGGACACACGCCTTATCATAACACAGGCAGCAGTACCACTACAGAGACAAGACAGTGATTATTTTAAATTTAGGGGGTGTGCTCCTGCTTCTTAAGCCCACAAGGCCGCAGAAAACCCCAGGTGGAACAGCAAAAACAAGGAGACGAGCTGGTGTGTGTGTTTGAACAGTGGACTCTATACCTTGTCCATCTGAACAATGTGTGGAATGTCATCCCAGGCTGAGCTCTCCGTCAGATCGAAGCACAGTTGTCGGCTGCAGGGAGAAGGGAAAAAAAACACTGCTGGAAGATTTACACTTCGGACCTTTAAGGCCGACGACACGCCGCCCGACTTTCAGGGCCGATTATCGCAGTGACATTTGACCATTTCAGAGGCCACATTCCAATTTGAGTCAGTCTTTTCTCTCATATGACAAAAGGGTGTCCAGTTTAAATGATTATGAAGTGAAAGCATATGGACACAGTTTAAAATTGGCTATGGATCTGCATGACAATGGTAATTTTAAGATTTATATAAGCAACAGAAGGTCCTCTTACTTGTTCATGCCATTGCATATAAATAAACATGATCACATTACCATAAGCGCAAATATGATCTGCAATATTTTCTAGGTTGCCTGCGCATACATAAAGACCATTGTAAAAAGGACAATAAATGGAATATGTAAAAGTTATTTCTACCAGAAAAACTAGATGTTACTGAATCAAAACAGCAGGACATGTAATGCAAAAGTTTTATTATGAACTGATTTGCAGCAGTAAAAAAAGTACCTGAAATCTTGATTTGTGGTAAAACTACATTATGAAAATATTGTTATGCTACAGTGTGAAAGTGCCCAGGTAGTTTTAAAACACAGTCTCACTCCAGCACGTGTTTGAGCTGGTTAACCAAACAATCCATTAATTTCCCAATAAATCTTTAATAATCACAAAAATGGTACATGGCAATGTTTGCCTTTCTAAATATTAACATACCTAGAATTTATATGTACTCTAGTCTGAAATGGGACTAAGGTGGTTGGGTATCTGTGAGGCAGATACAATAATGATAAAGCTTTGTGCTTTAGCTGTGATACAAAAGACAAGAGCAAAAGTTTTGAGAATATAAACATATTTAATTACTTTCATATATTATGAGAATCAACAACCGCTTCAGTCCCCTCTGATTTGAAAACTGATAAAGAGAAAGAACAATCATGATCTTGTTCTTTTCGTGACTATAAACCCAGAAATCAGCCAATTTATTGAACTGAATAGGTATTGATTTTCATCTTTATGTCTTAATGTATGTGAGTATCTTCACAATTCATGGTCAGAGACAAGGAGGAAGTACCTAAGTGCAGGACTAGGCAGGACAAATGCAGATGTAGAAACTAGGATTTAATCAACAAAAGCGCTGCAAAGGCATGATATTAAACAAAACTCAATTCAGACCAACTAGAAAATAAAAACAGAAAAAGCTGCCGGGTGGATGGGCTTGTTGCTGATTGACTGGAAATCAAAACAGAAGCAGAAAACTGTGGTGATCAACAAAAAAACTGGCTGAGAATAAATGACACTGGACAAGATAAACTCACAGAGTTCTCCACCTGAACTAAAAACTGTAAACCAGAGAACAAACTGTGATAATAGCACAACACTTGAAACACAAATCCAACTAGAACTGAACTTAACAGAACCAAAACCTCACAGACCATGACCATTCTTTTATTTGCTTTGTCAATTTTTCTGTAATATCATGAAGTGTAAGAGGTATGTTTACCTCTAATACTTTATCTCTTCTTTCTCGTTTCCTCCCTTAGCATTTCCTTTGGTCTTTATGTTGTATTAGTCAATATTTGCTGTTTTGTATTTTTCAAATTTTCATTAATTAGGACTACTGATGTTGGTGTGATACATGTACTGTGAAGGAAAATGGTGTGGTTCCAGACTGGAAACTAATGTTGTGGACTGCAGTATCTCAACTCTTCAGTGCTCCAGGGCAGCTTCAGGCCCAGGAATGTGCATGATGAATGTCATTGTACTTCAAACGCAGTCAGAGGCTAAAACTTTTAAGGTCTGCACATTGCTTTAGTGCTGCTTTAATAGCTATTGTAAAGCCTGTAAATAGAAAGTTTTAGTATCCAAAGAAAGAAAGACACTACCTCAGGTAATTCAGAGGTTTTCACATTTTTGCCTGAAAATTGAGCAACAGATTCATGGAGGCTTTAATGAAATAATTAGAACTGCAAAGGCATACGCAAAAAGCACATGGTATAAATTTGTATTCTGATGGCAGTTTTACCAAAAGTTGGGGGTCAGTTTCTCAGAAAATTCTCTGAAAATCTCCAGTTGATGTTCTGGTTTTTACTTTCACATAAATATGTTTTATTGTTTTTCAAATACAACATAAAAACTGAAAAAAAAAAACATGAGCTCAGATCAACTGTGATATTCTGGCTCAGTTTCTGAGAATGATATGATGACACTTTAGTGTCAGCAATATTTCAGTGATTGTTAAATCAGTGTACTGAATCAGTCATTACCAACAGGTTTTATTAGTAATGATCTCAGAGAGCTGCAGTTTTCTATAGAAAAACTTCAGATCTCTGCGGATGTGACTGTGCACATTTCTTTTTTGTTTTTTTAAAGCCCTTCCCATATCTTTTAACATGAGTAATCCACCATTTCCATGAATGATGTAGTATGTGTCTTCAGCCTTAGATGGTGCTCTCCTCCACATCAACACACACTCTATGGGTTCAGTTTGACAACCTGCTGGGATCAGCCTGTCCCCTCTCTGTCATTGGACCCTCAGTGTAACCATGAGGCCACCCTGACAGGCAACAGCAGGTTTTTTCTGTAGCAACATGTTGCCTTGGTGTCGCTGCCGTCTCATTAGTGTGCATGTGTGTGTGGCGGCAATGATGGGAAGTAACAGAGTCTCACATTTTCCTGCAGCAACTGCTGTGTCACTGTTTTTACAATCAGGAATTCAGGGTCGTAAAATAGTGATGGTTTGTTCAACAAACTGTTGTTTTCTGAGTTTTCATTCGTCACCACTTCTGCTCAGTTGCTTTTGCTATCTGATTTATTTCAGGTTTTAGATTAATATGTTGATGAAGCATGAGAAATATGTCTAATTGCTACACAGGAGGAAATTATTTATTCTAGCCTGCACACAATGTTTTGGATGATCCTGTAGGTGATGCAGACCACACTGGAGGACAACAGAAAGAGTGGCAGTTGGGTCATCTGTCAGTCAATGCGTCATTGTTTGGTGACTTGTAACAAAGGCGCAGGCCCACCCAAACATTTAACACACACAGTTTGCAGAGCGTGTGTGCTTTTAATGTCATTTAAAGTTTCTGTGCAAGAAAGTGAAAAACACTCTCACTAAATTCCCCAAAATATATCATTTCTGCAAACAGCAGGAAACAAGGAACATCATTTTACCTTTATTCTTTTGTGTCATCCATCTATCATTCTATTATTCCAGATGAAATATATGACTTTTTGCTCCTGGCTGGTATATTTCTTTTGTGAATTCTCAACTTGGTTTATTCAAGTCCAGACCTGAAAAAGAATGAACATATGGATGCTATAGATAGATAGATAGATAGATAGATAGATAGATAGATAGATAGATAGATAGATAGATAGATAGATAGATAGA
>JAOXYM010000006.1:5793274-5806809 GCA_028567055.1 Leptatherina wallacei
CAAGCTTGTCGATTGAACCATTACCTCTGTTTGAAGAGAGTCACTTATTATAATTTGACTATTAACAGCTCTGTTAATTTCCAGCCATGGACAGGAGATGATGCAGTAGGGATATTTTTCACAGACTCACTTAAAATAGCATTTTTATCATTTGAAATTTTTTAAAAAGAGAGAAAAAGAAATGAGCATTTTATAAATTGACAAAGGCACACTAAAGCCGACCCACTTTCAACATAAGTGGCACTTTCAGACCCAGGTTCACCGTCAGGGGAAACTAACTAAGCTGATTTTACAAGCTGTTGCTGAGACTAACTGTGAGATTATTGAGACAGATTGGCTGAAATAAAATGCGATTAATCAACCAATTAGAAAAGTTCGCCCCCTTCAAGCCCCTTCCTGAGCAATCAGAAAGTTTGGAATGAGATTTATAAAGGATTTTTAGGAGGCAAGATGATTCCCCTCATACTTTCTTACAAGTTCTTTCAATTAATAGGCAGAGGAGAAAGTTGATGTAATCAATATATTTAGGTATCAAAGAACTTGAGCTGTGGATTGACTTACAGTTACTGAACAAGAGGGTATAAAAGCCTTCAGTTGATATTTGGAATGTGATAATGGTCTGTGTTCAAGTAAATAAACATTGCCAATCAGTGTTGGAACTTACACAAGTCTCATGCCTCTTTACAAATTTGTGGAGGGACCATCGGTCAAATTGCCACGGACTGAGACCTACATTTTTAGATGGACCCGAGTTCTATTCTTTGATCTTCATCAGAGTTTGTTTGCACATTCACACCTCCCCAAACCCCAACTGGACTTTCTGAGCAAACAAACTAGGATTAGAATCAGAAGGGCTGTTGTGAATGCGCCCGAAGGAGGTGATATTATAGGTTGTATTTAAGGGAATAAACAAATTATCAATATGGTCATTTTGATTGCAGTACTTGTTGGTTGATTTATGAGGGAAATAGCTGTTGTTTTCTTTCACCAAAGCATGTCACAGATGTTTCATTAATACCACAGGAAATCATGCCTGCTTGTAAACAACAACAAAAAAGGTCTTGTCTCTTTCAAAATAAACTGATTTGATGGATTATAACAAAGACCTTTTGTGAAATGACACCACCAACAAGATACTGTATAATGACTCCCAAAAGGGCTGCCTACTCACCAGCAAACATCTCCTTTATTTACTTTATTTATTGCTCAGACCTTGTTGTAATGAAACTGGGACTAATGCCCTGTTTTCACCAATGGGTCCGGGTTGGTACAGGAAGGTTTGGTGGGGTTTGGTACGATAAATCCTCATCTCTGTTGAATTTCCACAGCCAACTGTACCCTTAACCGGTAGATGGCGCATCGGCCAGATAGCGATAGATTTGTCAGCTATATTCAAGCGTGATGTCATTGCGGCGTGACACTTGAGTTATAACGAGAAGAAAGCAACTCAGAAACAAAGCAGGACATCCAGCAGTTTGTGTTCTTTCTTCTTGGCATGTGGTTTTAAACAACAAAAAACCCATGGTCATACATGGCACTGTTGCCACTGTTCTTGCTTTCTTACTGCCGAGTCACACAGGAAGTGATGACTCTTTGACCAATCAACAAATTGCAGTGTGTCAAGCTTCACCCTTTTTGGTCGGATTGGTAAGATCAAGACCTCAATGGAAGGGTCCCAAAAAAGGAGGGTGGGTTGGATCAGATATTCTGAAACCTGTCCCACTCTGGAACAAAACTGCATACCAAACTGTCCTGTACAAAACTTGGCCATTGGTGGAAACAAATCTTTTGACCCTTAGGTTCCCAGCCCCTATTAAGACTTCCTAAGAACATAGCTTCCTTTTGAAAAAGAGAAGCACATATATGTCAGCTTAATTTTTTTATTGGTCTGTATTCAGTTTGTTGTCAGCAAATATGATGACATCAACCAATGGCAGGAACTGATATTTTTCAATCTTGGCAGACCTGTTAAAAGGAAGGCAGGACTGAGTGTTTTTTGGGTCACAAAGAACCAATAGTATGTGTGCACATGTACTGTATATAATGTATGAACTGAGACCCATTGTATGAGTGATGAAGCATCACCTGATATTCCTGAGTGAAAGAATACTTCAATACACACAAAGGTAAACAAATGCACCTGAGATGAGTGTCTTTGTGCTAGGAAGTGTCCCACTTCAGTAGCATACACACACTAACCCACACACACACTGCTGTTTTGTTGCAGTATATGTGTCACTGTTGTCCTTCACCTCCTTTCCCTTTCTTGTCCAGCCTTGCCTGAGATAAAGAGGGTGTGTGAGGTATTTTTACAATGTGTGAAAGAGTTTATTTTAATGCATGTGAGTAACTGGAAATGGGTGCGATTGGAAATGTGAGGGTGAAAGTCTACAGCAGGGATCCTCAATCCTGTTCCTCGAGGGCCGGTGTGTATGCAGGTTTTTGAAGTGTCCCTGCTGAAACAGACCTGACTCAAATCAGTGGGTAATTAGCAGACTTGAGCACTGAGCTTTGAAATCCTAAAGTCTATGCACAAAACATAACTCGTAATAAAACTTCAGATGGCAAGAATGAAGCAATCCACTTAGGAAAAGTTTGGAAACAGATGAGCAATAAATCTATTTCACTTTTGAAGGCCAGCGGGTCACTGGGTTAGTGTTACCAGCTGAAGCCTATCTGTGCTGATAAGAGATCACGTACACTACATACTGGCTTATTAAGAAAGAGTGCACGGACCTCCTATCAGATATCGTTAGACTATGAACCTGTTAACCCAGCCCCATAATCAGATAGCTCTCACTTACAAATGCCCTCAGATGAAGACTGAGACAGGATAGCTGACAATATGGGATGTCCTAGTTTGTCACTAGGAATACAATCAGGCCCATTTTCCAAAGGCTGACTCCATCCTGTCCTCATTCTATCTAATGAAGCCTTGAAAGCTCAAAAAAATATTCATTTAAAAATTATAAACCCTAACTGTGCCATATCAAGTTAAATAAGGTTAAAGTGTTCCTGCTGTAGTGAAAAAGTGGAGGTCCAGCTGTGACATCCAGGCTTTGTCAACATGACTTTCACCATATGCTTTTAACTTTTTGTTGGGGACCCCCAGTGTCTTTCGACCTAATTACAACATGAACATGAGGGCAGCTTAATTTGGATGCATTGTTATTAATCAGTTTATTAATCTGATTTTCATTTATAACTGACAGCTGGGGGGCTGTGGAGCACAAAGAGTGCTGATTATTTCTTATCGATTTTTTGTTTCTTTGAGACAGATGATATTTAAGAAGGAGTGCCCTAAGCTTATTTAGTCTGGGTAAAGCTTTGTTGTGGTGGACTGCATGCATTTTAAAGTGTGATTTTTATTAAAAGTCTGACACCAACATTTGAGCACACTTCACTCTTCAAGCCTCAGAGACTTAAACCCTGAAATATCAAGGTATTAAGTTGGCTTCACCCAATGAAAAATAAATACAAGAAGCCATTTCAAAGGTTAGTTTAACTAACTTGTCAAACTATGCTCTTGTACATCTGAATGTAAGCCAAAAAAAGAAACCTCCCAGAGTAGGCTGTTTCTGTCCATATTGTCTGTGAGATACAAATTCAGCACCAGAAAAAGGAAGTAGCTCTACTTTTAATAGGTTGTCATCGTTGTCAGCATTGCAGTGTGAACTTAAAAGGGAGGGACAAGACAGGAATGGACATTTTTAATAGTGAATAAGAAGTTCCTATAAGTTTGGATGCAGAAGGTTTGGAGTTAAGGTTAGAAAAGATCCTGGTTCTGGCTAGGGATAATTGTAGTTGTGGTCATCAAGGTGAACCACTTGGAGTCAACTGCTGATCTCTCTGAAAGCTACATTTGTCCATGTTTCTGGAGGTTAGCAGTGGTCATCTTGAAGGGGTCATAGCAAGGGTTGTGGTTGGGGTTGGTCAAGAGATGGGTCTCCTGCAGGTCATCGTGGCTCCAGGTCCAGGGGGTAATGATGGTGGTCAGTTCCGGGATAGGAGCTGGCACTTAGGCCCTTAGGCCTCAGCAATGTCCAGGGGGCCAAGCTGCGGCCAGGTCAGTGGGTGATGGATGAGGCTGGGTCTGATTATGGCAGGTGCCCACCAGCCTGACCAGTCCAGCTTAATCAGCAGTGCATTCAGACAACAGACCCCATTTAACCTCCTAATGACTGGTCATTCAATCTGGAAACACACACACACAAACACACAAGAATGTAAGCCAAAAAGGCCATACTTACACAGCGTAAAACAAGAAAGCCAAACAAAATCCCTTAAACACAAATGCAGACACTCAAAAATACAAGTGGACACATGCACAATTGAAGAACTTTTGATGAATGGACACAAACAAGGACATGAACACACAAATGGATAAGCTGCTGCCTGCTGTGCTTCCACTCAGCCATTTATTGATTTTATCATTTATGAACAATTGAAGAGCTGCTTGGAGCAAAGATAATGTAATTAAGTCTTCACAGCTGAGTGCACTGACCTGCTCCGGACTCTTGACAGGTCTGATCTAATCACCGCTTACATTTGGCAACAGTTAAACCAAACTCTGATTGTCAGATGGCCAAGAGATATATTTTAAAAGTTAGCCTGCTTTGTTCACTCATCTATATTGGTGTCTGTATATTTTTTCCTCCCCCCAAAAAAGGATATTTCTGTGAGTTTGAGCTGTATTTTTTTCAGTTAAGCATGCACAAGCTTCCCACAGTGACCCACTTTCTGCCAAACGTGGTCATTGTTTAATTTCAGCTTCACTTGGCTAAAGAGTCTGTTTTGTGTCTGTGGGGTTGGTTTTACTTGCTCTAACTAAACAGTTTTTTCCCTCTATCATATTGTCAACTTAACATTAAAAAACAGGATCAATACATTATCACAACTCTATGTCCAAAAATGTTAAAAAGTTATGCAAAGTATAAATAACAGAATGCAATGCAGTGCGGTAATTGTGGATACAGCCGTTTTAATTCCTGTTATTAACCAGCACAGCTTTAGTTTATACACCATTAAAAAGACTATATAATGAGATCAAGCCATTCATTGGTATATATTAGTTGACTTTATTACCAAAGTGGCAACAGATTTGCAAATCATTAAGCCAGTATTTATTTACATTCAAGTAAGAGTACCAACTTTTTGGGGAAATTATATGCCTAATTCAAAAGATTTATATCATTCTTTGATTGCTTATTTAATTTTTCACCCAGATTTTAACACTGAAGAAATTCCTGAGCTACTCTGAAACATCCACACAGAAATTACCTTTTTTTCCCCTCTCATCCCAGGAATAGGACGATAAAAGGAAAAGAGTTCAGCTGTCTATGTAGGTCTTTTTAGGCTTTCGGACAAAGGAAATGTGGGTTGTCAACAATGTGTCAACAGTTGGTGTCAGGAATTGTGTATTCAGGGTGATTACATCAGTGAAAGTAGAAAGTGCGAAGGAAGCAGTTATTATTAGAGGTGTGTATCCTAGTTAACATTATGTGCATGTTTAAAGCATTAACGTTTGTATATTGAGTGTGTTTTCATTTAAGGGGAGCAAACAAACACACAAACACAGCTAAATGGATTGTCTCTGTAACTACCCCAATGAATTTGCCTTCCACTTACCATTAGGTTAGTCAATCTCCTTTATAGCCTCACTACACTGAAATCTAAAGATATTGCTATTGTAGAAAATGTCAGAACAACTTGCATTTACATTATCACTTAATTGTAATTTAACTTTTGAGAAACTAAGTACCAAGTGCAACATGTCCGAGCAAGCATTTCCAGGTTTGTTTTCCTTTCTTTCTTGGTTTATTTATTTCTTGGCATCTCACTACCATCTGGTTAAATGATAATAAAAGCGAAAGCATTCATGTATTTTTGTCAATAACACTGCAGACCACTGATGCACATTTTTACTCTTGTGGAAATACCTGTTGGCAAGCGTTCAGCCTCTGCAGACAGCCCAGAAAACATTCAATAGGAATGTTTATCTAAATTTTTTTCCTGCAGTGTTAAGCTATGCGTTGGGTGTACCACAGGAAAATGGTCAAGAGGAAACATAATTTTATCGTGTTGGCTTATTAACATGTATATCAACATATCAATAGATTGATTGGATTTTGGTTGCTCTCGTTTCAATACCATATGATATAAAATGTACCCTCCCCACTCATAAAAATAGACTATTTTCATTTAAATCTTGCATTTTTCTTACAGAAAAGAAGTGCAATTCCAGTTACATTCAACCAGTCACTATACGATTATCAGCCATTTAATTTCCTACAGTGGAGAAGAAAATACTGATACAAATGAAGACAATCTGATAAACCGATATGATACGACAGGCAATATTTTGAATACTGTGGGAATGTAATAGTGATACAATGGTAGATAAAAACACCACAAACGGGATGAAGTCACTATTAATGTGATTTTTTCGACCACAGACACACACTGAGTCTTCCTGAATAATTGTTACTCCAGAGTGGTTTGTCCTTAGGCATGTTATAATGGAAACTACCAGGACAGGGGGCGATGTGACATCAGATATGTGTATGTTTGTGTGCGTGTATGTGTGCTTGTGTGTGTTATTGTTATCTCCATGTTGCTGTTTCATTTGGTGACTCACTGCATGCTTCCGCTGTTTACTGGAAGATAGCTGGAACATGTTTATATCCTCAAGTTTTTAATGGCTACCTGAGAGCAAATGCGGGAAACCTCTGAGTTCTTTTTTTTCTTACTAAAGTGCTTTATAAAACTTGATTTATTTTTATTTCTTAGAAGGGTTCCTTAACTTGTATGAAGACTGAAGCCAATTGTTGGCTGAAAGTGACGTACACCGCAAAAAAAACAGACTCACATGACTGGACTACTCAGCACTCAGCCTGGAAATGAACAACAAACAGAGGAACAGAGTAATTAGATGCAAGTTCCCTAAACTTACCTGAGTCACAGTACAGCTTCTTTTTGTTTATCTGTAGTTGTTAGTTAATAGTTCCTTTATCTACATTAATCAAAATGATTTCTTCCAGATGTTTAGGTAACATTGTTTGACTTCATTCAGAGAACTTTTGTATCATTAAAAAAAATGTAATGGAGCAAATCATACTTAAACATTTGAAGAAGCTGACATAGGAGCAATGGGTATCCACAAATCAAACACTAAGATGCTCCCTGTGTTGTGTTCGTTTATATCCTTTTGAAAATATTTCATCAGAGCAGTTGCCACTGAAAATAACAGGGTAGAGTATAATTTACATTAAATGCCTCCAGGCAGTGATAACATCCTTTCTCCAAGCTTGAGCTGGGAGGTGATTACTTCATGTAGCTTACCACAACCCCAAAATGCATGAATTAATGCAATACACCAGGTATGCCATTGACGTTACGTTATTAGCAGTGTCAACAAATTAATGACAAAAAATTTGTGCTGTCAGTCGACTAAAATTTTAATCACGGGCTGTTAAGAAACCCACATAGACTTAAACAGATCATTAATCCCTATTTGTTTATTTCTTAATATTGTAGTTGTCATTGTGTGAGGTAGATTGTTAGAGTTGTGATTTCCAAGCTGCAATGAATGCATCACAGCTACAAGCCAAGCTGCCTGCTGTAAGTTTAAGTTTCACATTCTATTTCTCGACACTGGCAGGTTTGAGTCGCCTTCTCCTGCATCATTTGGAGAGCTTAGTGGATAAAATACCTAGGTCTTGTCCAGAAAACCATCCTGCAGAACTTTAAAGCTGAACTGTCCGTGTGAAAGATCCATTCTGTGTCCGTTTCTGCTCCAGAGCCATGACCTGCTTTCTGCTTCTCTTCCTGAAATTATGCCGACAGTGGTGCATTAATCGGCTGTTAGAAAAAATTACCGCCATTAAAAAGAATTTCCGTTAATGCATTATTAACAAAAAATTCTTTTTTTTTCTAAATCTATTACACTAAATTACAGAAATGGCTTTGTATAAATCATCAAATTTCCCAAAATCATCATTATATCAAGTTAGCGGAAAGCTAAAAGGAGGATTAATGAAGCATTTTAGATTTAACTTAATTTGTCTGCATCACTATGTCATGTTGGTTTATTTCTGGGCAGCTACATCAGGCTACAGGGAAGCCAAAACACTGGCTATTGGTCACTGGTTGTGAGTTGGAGCATGGTGCTGCACCAATCTGACATGAAAGCATATTTTATGCTCAAAACCATATGAATTTTATTAGACTTGTCCATGACTGTGTTCAGACATTCATAGATTTTGCTTAAACTAAGTATAGAAAAAACATTTTTAAAAATTAATAAATTACAACTTTCAGCAGAATTGGAAAAAAAAATAAACTTTAAAATTAGCTTATAAAAACTTCTACACATTATGCAACATCAATATCACAACAGAAACTTTAGAGGTGGACTGGATTTGCCTTTGGTGTTACAGTCAGTGATGGAGGAGTCAGTGTATGACCTGGAGCCTACAGAAGAAGAAGCAGTCGGTGTTGGTGGTACCAAACAAACAAACTGTTGGCAAGATGAAGAGAACAGAGAGAAGTTGGTGAAATGAATTGAAGATACAGTAATTACAACGAAGGAGGCTCTCGGTAAGTGAAAATTACCTTCACCACCACCCCCTCTCACAACACAGTAAATATAGTTGTTCCTTTCTTGACTGGAGGCAGCTTTTAGGCACTAGAGGACTGAAATATGATACAGAAATTGCAACATTTCTTCTGGATTGGTAAGTTAAAACGTGTATTGTCAACATTGTGGCTTATGTTGTACCTAAAATTTTTGGGGTTGCTGAGTTTGGGGTTGCTCTGTTTCATAGGCATAGATTACCAAGGAGGAACAGTGGTGGGTTAACAAAGACTACTGTTTTTGCACAGATGATGCAAAATAATACGTTTGCATCCCAGCTTGTGGTGAAAACGGAGCAGATTGTATGATTACATGTACATCTTTAAAGACAGCTGAGCCATCGCAACCAGGCTGTACAGTAATAGCAGTAAGAACAAAATTAGCGTAAGCTCATCCGAGTGTTTCTCTCAATTAACCTGTTAACATGCACACAAAAAAAGAAAATGAGAAATTAGATTAACACACTTAGGTTTCTCCCCAGTTATCGAATGTCTTCTTGCGTGTAGACCTGTATATTTGATTTATTTATTTTTTTACATCTGCACAGGAAAAAAACTGTGTTACTTCCCTTTTTTAACAGAAGTTGTAACAATGGAAGCAGCACAATCCCAATATGAGTAGAAGATAAATGAAAAATACAAGGGGTGTACAATGGAGTCAGAGTATAAACTAAGTATAGTATTCACACATACTCTAGGCTTATTAGCTCCCATATTAGCACAGCTAGCACTAATACTGTGGGCACAGACATGTTCAACAAAGACCTGATGTTTTGAAACTAACAGGAGTATTATATTATAATATGTCTACATTCTCCGAAAGAAATCCAATTAAAGACCGAAAAATGTCAACAAGGGTTTTTCAAATTTCGCATTTCAGAAGTGTATAGATGTGTCAAAGCCAGGTATTACATTTATGTGATTACTCACAATTACCAGATTTTGATGATCATGTAAACACGTTTAATTATTTTTCAGTTAAAATGAAAGGAGCTAGCAGTAATCAACAAGCAACAAAGCCAGTCTAGAAGAGTGCATAGGTTTTTGTCACCCACTAAGCTGGGAAAAAAAGACTTAAATTAATCGTGAGTGGGAACGGAAACATACACCTCATTTGATAAAACTCTGCTTCCTTGTGGTGGTAATTTTTGAAGGCCAAAATGACTAAATCCACTTCTAAAGTTCTGAGATGATTATAGTATGTTTTACAGATCCAAAGCCACAGTCTTCTACTAAATTTGGTTGTGTTTACAATCGGCTAGATTAAAACAAACTTTGGTGCATTTGCTCTGTTAGTGAGGAACATTTAAAGAAGTCTGAATGCTGTAAACTGTTGGGCACAACATATTATATTTGATATAACAATACAGTAACAAAGCAAAGTAGTTGTTTCTGAGACAATCTTCTACAATGACCTTTACCTGATTTATAGTATATTGCGAGATCCAGACTGTTACCATGATGTTGTAATTGCTTATAATCTAATGAATTGCCCAGTATAAATGTTATCGAGTGGTAACAGATGGAATTTGTCTTTGACATCAGATGTGAATGCAATGTGTGTAAATGAGTGAGTTTAGTTAATGAAGAGTGCCGGTTGCGTGCAAGGACAAAGTGATTAGCTATAGACATTGGGGGGGGGGGGAGTAAATGTGGAGGGTGACTGTCTGGTCTGGGCATTGCTCAAGTTTACCACTGGGCTTTCTGCTGCAGCCATCTGTTGAGAGTGTCAAGATGAACCTATTTGTGTGTGTATGCGTGTGTGTGTGGCACACGCAGCAGCGATGGATTGGCGAGATTAGCAAAGTTGGCTACCATGTACCCCGCCTCTTTCCTTTTCACGATGCACCTCCACCCCTTCTTTTTGAGGGCCTTGACCTGATGCATGCCACGCGTTGACGGCTGTCCCACACACAGAAACACACACACACACAAAGGAGGGGATCATGGCTGGGTCTAACCTGCCTAATTCTCCCTAATGGCTTCTCTATTCAGGGATTAACTCCCTAAATCCACACACACAGAGGGCCCAACATGTGCAGACCTACAGTGTAACCGTCACAGTAGCACACAGTCTCACACACACATGCTCACACAAAGGAAATGGACAATAGCTGATCTCTTCACAGTGATTTGGCAAGGCTTCAAATGGCCTGTGGGCTGCAATTAAAATGTTTGGGACTCAGGGGAGGACTGGAAGGGAGAGGACGGGGGAAGATGGGAGGGCGAGAGGAAGAGAGAAAGGAAAGGAAAGTGTTCAACTATCAGGAGCACCATATCGTAAAAAAAAATGTATTTGAATGTGTGCATTTTCTATAAGTGAGAACTGTTTTTCTTTCATGAACTGGGAGATAAAGTATTTTGCAGACTGTGACAAAAGCACATGACCCCTATTTAAGCTGCAGGTGTTGATTCATTTGAATGGGAAAGTGAAGTTAAAGATGCTGGCTCTTCTCTCATATGTAGTGGAAAGCAGGAAAGTTCAACTTAATGTTTTGAGGTTCCAGGTGAGCTTTGATCTGAATTAACATGAGAAGCTATTAGATTACCTAAATGTGGTTGTTCGGATTTCATTTTACAAATGTGCAGTATTGGTGGATTTCCTCACATAAACTCCCTTCAGGGTCTTCCATAACATTTCTTTTGGATTAAAGTCAAAACATTGACTTGTCCATTCCAAAACCTTAACTTCATCCTCCCCTCACCCTTCTTTATCCACAAACTTTCACACACTACTGTTCAGCGTGTGTCACAATGACATATTCTAACCTTTCCATATTTTCACTGTTATCAAACCAGGCCGTCTTTCTGAAATTCAGATCAGTTGTTCTAGAGACAGGAGAACAAAAACGTTCAGAGAAAAGGATTCATACAGGTCAGTGTCATGTTAAAGCAGCACACAGGGATATTATGTACACAAACGCTAAAACATATGGCGTGAATCTTTCTGTAACATCTCTGAATGGGGAAAGAAAGTCAAATTATTATACCTAAAGAATGCACACTGATAAAGGTGGCTGATTAGTAGGATAAAAAGAATTAACTTCAGAGGCCATTTCTTAGTTTTGCATCCCATGCGTTGTTTAGCTTTAGTTACTAATTGTACAATCCTAAAATTTGTGATTTGTGTTGTGAAGTGCATCACACCATGACCAAAGTCAAGATGTGAATAATCAAAAGCAAGCCAAAGACTACTTCCTATGCTAACTTTTTGGTTGTATTTTTGGGAGCAGTCTTTCTTGATTTAACATAGCAGTGACCCTTCATGTGCAAAGCTATCCTCATAAAACCATTACCAGTCTTCATTGGGTGCTGAATTCAACACCTACTGCACCTTTTATTAGAAATAAAACAGCGACCACAAGCTAGGGCTAATCACCGCACAGAAGCGCTAACACCCGTTAACATCTGGCTTTTGAGTGCAATGGGAAAATGTTTAATCAGCTTTGAGTCCCACATCGGTCGAAGTGATTCGTGGGTGATTATCAGATGCACATCTGATCAGCACAGATACGTTATAGGGGTGCAGATATTACCTGATGGTGCTGCGCTCAAAGCTCCAAAGCTGGACACAACTCTTTGTTTGGTTGGTTTTGAAACTGATGGAATTGCAGATGAAAATATACAAAAACCTGGCAGCTCACTCTCACACACTCCAACATGCAGCATGCTGTGTGTGGCTGACATATGTGGTCCATTTTGAAACACTAAACTGGCCTTATAATCTCAGAAATTTGTCTCTTAAGTTGTTGTTTAACACAGCCTGTAAGATATCCCGTAATGTGAGGCTTAAAGGTTTGTCCTCTAAGAGGTAGTTTCTTAATGTAACTTGTATCCTTCAGCACGTTAAGGGTAAACAAGCTACTATGGAACATAAACTAATCAGCTTTTTTATTTAATCATGATCATTTTGGTGCAAAACATATATCATGCTTTTGGGGTTGCATCGGTGTAAATACTCCTCACAACAGTTGAGGTGATCAACAGGTTTGGGTGTCCACATACTTTTGTTCTTGCAGTTTTTGGAAGCAAACTGCCAGATCTTGGCTTCTGTAAGTGCACAAACACAATCTGCTTTCCTCCAAAGGAATGTGAGGTGCTAATCCCACTTGTAGTACCTGAACCCCATTCTCCCATATCCATCCTCTCTTCTGTCTCCTCTCATCCTCCTCATGACTTTTGTTTTAAGAGCTCTCACAAATGGCAGATTTCAGAACTGTAACATTAGAGTAGATTAGAAAGTTTATGTTGAAAGAAAGCGTGCATGTCCTCACTCTCTTGCGTGTGTGTCTGCGTGTGTGAGAGAGCGAGAGAGAGAGAGAGGTCCTCTGTTAAACTAACAGAGACCCAGGAGGTCTTTGGGCCCTCTTTTGTCCGTCCTCTCCGTTTCCTGCAGGCATGCATGCAAGCCAATGCAGAAACAATAAGACACATTTCACTGTGTCTTCAAAGTTGTTTATGTTCACGGGGTAAATCTTCCCTTACAGACACTCCACCCCATCGACTGCAGATACCCCACAGCTACAACATTTCAAAGAGAGAGAGAAACTTAAAATGAAATGGGTTTGGTGGAGAGAAATACATATTTTTTTGTTAAAGAAGAGAAAATGTACCTTTTTGGGAGAAAAGACAGGTAACAAAGTCGCTTGCTGCAAATTACAGAATCCAATTTGAAAAATATATATATATCCCTCAGCTTTGTGGCCTTCCCAAGTGATTTCCTTCTATCTTTTGGTTGTTTTGCACAAGGAGAAATCACTCGGTTGTTGAGCATCAACATGTCCAACAGCTGCGGGACAGATCTGCAGCTGTGTGTGTGTGTGTGTGTGTGTTAGTGTGTGTGTGTGTGTGTGTGTGTGTGTGTGTGTGTGTGTGTGTGTGTGTGTGTGTGTGTGTGTGTG
>JAOXYM010000006.1:5813726-5833961 GCA_028567055.1 Leptatherina wallacei
TGTGACACTAGCGTTACTCAGCCCCCCCTCCCATCCCCCTTTTCCACACTGAGTCACCACATACTATAATCACAGATCTTCTTCCCCTCATTTAGTCTTTTCTCTTCTCACAATTTCATCATACTTAATTGTAATCTCTTTTTTTTGTCCTATTTTTATTTCTTATCCTTTTCTTCCTACATCTTTTATTCTTGTGTTGTGTTTTTTCCACCTTTTCCAATCTCTGCCTCTTTTCTTTCTTACTTTTTTTATAACCTTTTTAGAGTTTTTCTACATTTGTCCATCATGGTTCTTTGATCCTTTTTCTTTTTTTTCACATTTCTTTTTTTTCTCTTTTTTTTCTCTCCTTTCTTTTTACTTTCTTTGCTGTTTGCCTTTTCCTCTTTCACCCCCTCATTATGTTTGTCTTGCTTTCTTTCTTTCCATTAAATGTTTCATCATGCTGTAAATGTTTAGATAACACAAATCAGAAAGTGAAAGATTCTCTTCTTCCTTCTCCGTCTTTCTCCATCTGACTCAACCAGGCGACCTCTCATAGCTCGGCCATGTTGACCAGTGAGGGGGCGCACACCATGGAGCAGGACGACACACACCACAACGCCAAGATGGCCTCCACAGCCACCAGCAGTGGGTCAGATGAAGCCGAGACGATGACCGACACGGACGTAGACGTGGAGATGGAGGAGGCAGACATGGCCCAATGGACAGAGGCCGAGTTTGAGGAGAAGTGCACATACATTGTCAAAGACACAGCTTGGGAGGCGGGGCCAGACGGTGATGCCATGGTGACGACGACGACTAGAGCCGAGGCGTCTCTACCCCGAAATCTGGCCTTCAAACACCTGGCTGGAAGCAAGGAGGTCAGACTCCCACTTATACACACACACACTCACACAGACACATACAGGGAGACAGTAAAACTTTCTCTCCAGTCAGAATGAGTGAGTCAGATGTGGATCATGTAATGAAGAGGGGGTCATGTCTCACTGAAAATTTCACATACAAAGGAATGTGTGTGATTGTTGGTGTATAAAACACCAGAAGCAGAATCTATACAAACATGCCTAGAATAGCATTTCATCAGCTTTAATCCATCCATGAAAACTCATTTATCATCAGAGAAAATGATGATAGGTTAGTCCCAAAAGTTGTTTGCCATGTTCTAGAGAACTTCTTCATCTCATAGCGGATATACCCAACCCAGCAGGCAGGGGGCGCACTACAGCACCTTAACAGACATTCATTTAAGCTTCCGACCTAAATTACTGATAATGATCAGCAAGTGCATGAAATCTGTCTTAAATTTTTATCTATTTTTCTTTCTATATTTTAATTAAGGAGAAAAAACCTGACAAAGCTTCTCTAAGTCTACTTGTAATCAGCCGTCATGACATAAAAGGATAATGTTTTGGTGATTGATCAAAGTGGATGTGAAAAAGTCAAAATGTCAAAGGTTGAAAGAGGGATTGGATAACAGTAAGATAGTGCAAAGAATCAAAATCACACTTTGGTAATGTGATAAAGGGATAAAAAAAAAAGTTTTTTTTTCCCCCACAGCTTTAACTTGCACAAGATTGGATGGTGTTTTACGGTCAATGAAATGAGCAAGAGCACAAAACTTTGGAGTCCAATTCATTGACAATCACATATTTGAAGTCTGGACGTGCTGAAGAAGGTGTGCATCCTCTGCATCCTGTGCTTTTCCATGCATTTTGTACAGAAAAACAAAATGCATGACGGCAGGTCAAAAGGTTACAACTTATTTGTCAATTTTAACACTGAATCCGTCAGTAAAAGAGCGTGATCACATAGATTTTCTCATCAGGGGCTCGTCAATAGGAACCTGAAGAAAGAGGCAGAGTGAGAAAAGAGAAGAGTGTGTTCTGTTTGCAAGCTGATTAGTGATCAGTTAATATTTATTGTGACCGGAGGAGGAAAAAGGGAAAAAGCTGATCAAAGAAAACTAAGTTTTGGTTTAAAGAAAGAGGGAGAACAGTGCAAATAAAAGAAGAAAAAAACTTGTGCACAGACACTAACACACCCTCATGTCTGGTCCTAGGGAGGGAAAAGAGGAAAGGGGGATTTCCCATTTCACTTGGGAACAAGGGGGTTTGGGAATGACTTCTGCTTGCGTGGGTTTAGCATGAAGAAAATGTGTGTGAGTTTGTCTTCCATCCATGGCTGGAGCCTGATGTGTAGTCACCATATAATCCCTCGCTTTTCTCTTCTTCCTTTTCTTCTTCTCTCTGCTCGTTCACCAGTTGAATAACATGAGAACAGAAAGAAAAAACAAACGATTTTTTTTCTCTTGAGTTATCTGGAGGCCACCCCCTCTCCCCAAAGCGTCTGAAGTGGCAGTGGTTTTGGTTTGATGTGGCAGCCCGTGAAGGTGTGACAAGAGACAAAGAAATCTGAAAGAGAAAGACTTAGTTTGTCTCCAGCAACACCAGCAGGGATAAAAACGCAGCTTGAAATGAACCGATGCGTGGAGCTCGTTCATTAATCAGCGTCATTTGTCGACAGCTGGTTGAGAGTGTGTGTCTATAGTTAATGAGATCTTACGATACATGTTGCTGATGGATGTGCAGGAGAGACACAAACCATTGTTTTCTACATGAAGACATCGTTTAGGCTGGAAACTGTTTAACCTGGAAACTATTTAACCCGTCTGTGTGTGCGTGTCTTGGTGCAGGTGGTCGGCGTGTGCAGCAGGGAGTACATCCCCAAAGGAACTCGTTTCGGTCCCCTGGTGGGCGAGATCTACACGGCCGAGAGCGTTCTCAAAGACGCAAACCGCAAATACTTTTGGAGGGTAAGTACACATCTTCAAAAAACACGCACACACACAAAGACATGCACACTTCCTCAGAAGCCGGAGGGACCCCTTCCTGTGATGTCACTCACATCTAAAGTCAGTCAGTGGAACAGGAAGCTGGGTTCACTGTTTTTCTGTGCAAGAGTGTGTACGTGTGTGTGCGTACAAGGAAAAGACATGGGGATGTGATGTCATCTTCACACAAATAACATATCGCACTTAGGTTCCTGTAAGTTCGCACACACTTGCACACAGTTAGACAGAAGACACACCATCTCTACCGGTAACTGACAGTGAGACTACACACACTCACGCACCACCTACCTGACCACTGCCTACTCAGTGTGTGTGTGTGTGTGTGTGTGTGTGTGTGTGTGTGTGTGTGTGTGTGTGTGTGTGTGTGTGTGTGTAGCGGGTTTGACTTGCATGAAAAGAAAGAGTAACCACAGGCAGATACTAAATCATGATGGTGTTCCATTCATGCTCATATCTCACTTTCTCACACAGTGAGACAAGAGAAATGAGAGACCAAGATAGAGAAAAAATGAAAGAGAGACCAAGAGAGAGAGGGGGTGGAGAGGTAGAAAATGAGTTGGTCCTTCGTTTCCCTTTTAAATATAAAAGAGGATCTCCTCCTCCGTGACAGACTCTCTGTCTGTCCGTCTGTCTTTCTTTCTTTCTTTGTCTGACTTAAGATGAAGAAAATGAGGAAAGGGAAATGGTAAGGAATTTTAAAAAATGAAGCAAGGAGGAAAGATAAAAAATATAAATATGTGGATGTGCAGCTGTTTATTATTACTCAATATTATTATTTATTTCTCTTTTTATGATTTGATTTAGTTAATTTCTGACATTTTTGTTATTTACGTTATTTATTGTAGTTATTTAATCAGTAAAAGCATCTTTATCGTCATTTGGTACATAAGTTACTTATTTAACTGCATTTCTTTATTGTTGTATTACTTAGTAAAGAGATTAGATCCGCAGAGTCAATGTCCTCTTTTGAAAACATACTTTCGTTAGAGAGGCTTTCTTGATTTTGCCTGACTTTTCAGATTCATTGATTAATTTTATATTGTTTTATTATTGTTAAGAAAATGAATTTGTATACTACAAATGAATTAATACTATTATAAGTGCCATTTTTAGTTAATTCTATTGTTTCACATTCATTTACATTTATTTGTAACTTATTTAGATATTTACTTTTGTAGATGTTTCTTAATTTTCCTGATGATTCAGTAAGAATTTAAAAGTCTTTTTTTTTTTAAAACGGTTCCCATCCTCTCGCTCCAGATCTACGTGGACGAGGAGTTTCACCACTTTGTCGACGGCCTGGAGGAAACCCGCTCTAACTGGATGCGATACGTCAACCCGGCCCACTCAGCAGCAGAGCAGAACCTGGCGGCCTGTCAGAACGGCATGGAAATTTATTTCTACACTGTGAAACCCGTCCCTGCCGGTGCCGAGCTGCTCGTGTGGTACTGCCACGACTTTGCCCGACGCCTGCGGTACCCACCATCAGGAGAGCTGATGATGCAGAAACTCAGTAAGTTTGTCAAATAAGCAATAAGGCTGATTAGATGAAGACATTCCTTAGAAGAAAAACACTGCAGACAATATGAAATCTAACATCAGAAGTATGGATATATTTATTAAAGTCCAAAGCAGTGACCAGCTTACATTAAAAAAACATGAAACCAATAGGTAGCATATGTGTGTTTGTCTTCAACGTGTCCTGTCGCCGCTCTTAAAGCCTAACAGTGCTTTTGAGTGTAGCTATGTCTCCTTCCTCTTTCAACGTTAGCCTGTCATTATCTCACACACACACACACACACACACACACACACACACACGAGTACAAGACCAACAACCTTTCATCTCTGTCAGTGCCATCGTTGTATTTTTGTGTGTGTGCCAGTGACAGTGTAATTACACACAGGGGGATATGGCCCCTAATGCCACAGTCTTACACACTTAAAGACCCGCTTTTAACATAAAAGCTTGCACACACACATACACACAACCTTACTCAACCTCAATAAAAGGAGCAGAGACAGAGTGTGTTTGCTCAACTCTGCTACATTGACCTTTTTATGACAAAGATAGCTAATATTTTTTCTCTGTACTCTAAAAAATACATGATACACACAGGCAGTTACGAATATTCATAGTGAGTATTATTACTACACGTACCCCCTTTGGTTAGACTGATCAAAGAGACAGGGAGCTGAGAAGAAAACAAAGAGAGTGAGTGGGAGCCGAGCGTTTTCCAGGTGTGACTGTCGGCTAATAGCAGTGTTAAGGTGGCAGAAGAACCAGCACACCCAGCCAGAATGACTCCACTGCTGAGGGGCAAAATGCACATGACTCTCCCCTTAGCCATCGCAGCACATTGTGAATATATTGTATGAAGATAAGTGCTGTCTTTAATTAGCTTCCTCGGTCATTTGAGCCCCACGGGCTCCTCCTGACCTGCCGGTGACTTTCGAACAGATTTTTTTGGTGACGTTTTTGTTTCGGAGTTAGAGAGTTTTTAGCTGACAGGTCTTTAGCTTTCAGTCTGATGCGCTTCCTAAAATGAGAACATTTCCCAGTTGATTACCAGAGATTAGCTCTAGAAAGAAAGTTGGAGGTAATGACTTTCTCTGAGTAAAACCAAAACGTCTTTCTGACTAATTAATGTTAAACTGAAACTCAGTTAAAAGGGTAAAAGGTAAAAAAAGGAGGAAGTGGTAGGGATGGTAAGCAAACAGGCCTCTCATTTAAGCTTGTTGCTTAATCTGTGCTTTAAAGCTCAAATTCTAAATAAATCTCTTGCTGTTTGTTGAAGAATGGGTGTAATGGGTGTAAATGATCAGCATCTCCACAGACTGGCTAGTTAGTGACCATATAAATGTCTTTGGCAGTCTGTGTCATTTGGAAGGCAGCAGCTTGATATGTATTTAGTTTTCCCTGCATTTCAGTGCATTATCAAATAGAAATCTTAAATGGCGCTCTTGCATCTCACCGTTGTGTTAGTTCTTTTAAAGTTACACTTGGTGTCCTGAAGGGGCCGCCAGAGTTTCTGGTCCAAAACCACATCCTGTAATGTATTCCTGGGGAGATTGTGTTTTTCTCTCTGGTAGCTCTTTCCAGCGTAGTCATTGCAAAACCAGACGTGTGTGCATATACATGTCTGGGTGTGTGTGAGTAAAATGACTGATCGTGCACTGCTATCTCACTCCCTCACTTTCTCCTCTACCTTCTTCCTTCGTTCTTTTTGTTGCCGCCATTTAGCATTCTTCAAGAGTTAGCACTTGAGAGCACCTGTCATCCATGTGTGTCGGTGTGTGTGTGTGTTTAAACACACTCTCGTCTACCAACAAAACACTCTCCCTTCCCACACACACACTGAAACAGTCATAAAGGTGACATGCCAACACATTTACACCCTTCTTTTCATCTCAAGGAAACGCAAGCTCACTCATATTGTGCGTGTGTGTATGTGTGTGTGTCTGTGTGCTAGTGTATCGGCCAATCCCGGCTGATATATTTGCCACTTAAAAAGACCAGAAAGAAGGTAGAGGGGGAAGTAGGGGAGGTAGATTTGCGCCTCCTACCCCCTTGGTTGACTACTTGAACTTCCTGGCAGAAGGGCCGTGTTGACAGATTGATATCTCCAATATGGCCGCCCTGTTTGTTTTCTAAAAGAGGGATGGAGGGAGGAGGAAGAGGAGGAGGAGGAAGACTAACTGATAACCTCAGTGTTTACACACTGCCGCTATACTACTGACGAAAGGGTCACTAGCTGTGTGTCTGTGAGGGGATAAATCGTGTGTGTGTGTGTGGGGGGGGGGGGTTTAAGTGAATTTCACCAGTGCTGGCACTTAGGATTAACTTTGACAACTTCCATCTCTCTCACACACACATACTCCCCTCTGGGCGACCTCATGGTAAAGACTTGACTGGGCAGTAAATGAGCTTATAGATAATAGACGGCTGCATTTTAAGGCCCGTCTGTGGCAATTTAACAGCCAAGATGTGCCGCTCATTGACATCCCGGGGCTTTTAGAATGTATATGAGTGGGTTCTCCCCCTAATCCACTCTTTCATCATGGAAAGACGGCAGAAGGTGTGAGTGACTCAGGAGGAAGCTCTCTAATTTAACCTTCAACCTGGAAACAATAGCAAATGGCCAGGAAAACCTGGAGAGTAGGAGCTTGATCAGAAGTGTGTGCGAGTTGTCCAAAAGTGGGAGAGTCAACAAATCAGACAGAGGTCTTTGTTTGCAGGCGCCTCCGTGTGTGTACTTTGTCATATGGTGTGGGTGTGTTTGTGTGTGTTTGCGGAGGGCAGGTGGAGGCCAAGCTTTTTTCTGAGGATATCTTCAGCAGGAAACTCTCCATCAGTCCTGGCTGTCTGTCTGCCACCAATCTGATTTTATCTTGATTTTATAGGCACACACACACTACATACACCACACACAATGCCCAAAGGCAGATGTCACGCCTCACATCCTGTCTTTTACCCCTTCTCTTGCACCTCAACCTCGTACATCAATTCTGTCAGCCTAATTGGTCCGCTGAGTTACTTATGGTGTTCCTTAACACTAAGATGGCAAGTTTAGAAGGATTTTTAGTGTGTTTCTATCACCACTTTAAGTAGCCAAATTTCTATGGTTTCTATAGAAACAATAAAGATCTATTCGATGAACTCTTGCTGACCTCATTTTTCTCTGCGTGTCTTTTCAGAGCAGTCACTTTTGGAAGTTAAGCAGCAGCAAGCGAACAGCGAGGAGTGCACAGTGGAGGCATCCAGCCCATCTCCAGTAGCAGTGGCCCCCATCCAGCCCAAAAGAGAGCACAGCGTCCTCTCCATTCTGAGTGGCACCAACAGGGCCTCATCCTCCATGTCCACCAAAAGGGAGCCGAGCCGGCCGCTTCCCACCCGCCCCCGCTGTGCCGACAGCCCAGAGCGACTCCTGTATCCCCGTGCCCTCTACCCGACTCTTATGCCCCACTCTCACATCTCTGAAGACTTCCTCAGCCACAAACCCAGCCAGCATGGTTACCCCTCAATTCATTCACCCGGCAACCAGTCATCAGCCACACCTAGCCCGTCTGCGAGAAGCAGCCCAGACAGCAGCCCTCACGGGAGCCCGTCTGGTCCAGCACCATCCCCTGCTTCTTTCTACTCCCCCGGACTGGGTCCTTACCCTGGTTACTCCCCACCATCTGCACCGCTATCTTCACCCTTCTACCCACCAGGGACCCCTTACTCACGTTACCTCCTGCCCCATCACTATCCTCTACCTGGTGGCGGCATCCCAACCATAGGAGGGATGCTTCCCAGGATGTACCCCATCTACGGGAACCTGCTGCATCCTCCTGTGCCCCTCCTACCTTCTGACGCCGCAGGGAGGCGCTTCCTAATGCCTGAACCTGTGCACCCCTCATCTATCTCTGCTCACAGAGAGTTCCTCTTCCCCGGGCCCACCAGTGCCTTCTCAGCTGCTACTTCTCTGAGAGACAAAGCAGGGCCTCACAATCCATATCCCGGGCACCCTAACCCACACGGACCAGCCCACGCTCCCTCCAGCGGTTCCCCGACTGCAGGCACAGCACCTCCCAGTGAGCAGGTGCCCACTAAGCCTACCTCAGCCCTGCTAGGCAACACCAGTGAGCATTGTTCCGATGAAGAGGCTATCAACCTGACCAAAGTTAAGCGGGGCACTGGTTCAGTGGGTTACAAGGCACTGCCTTATCCTCTGAAGAAGCAGAATGGCAAAATCCAATATGAGTGCAATGTGTGCAAGAAGACCTTTGGGCAGCTGTCAAACCTGAAGGTGAGACATGAGAGTTGTTATGGGTTTACCTATTAACATCATGTCTGCTTGTCTGATTTACTGCTTTGTTATCATTCCTGTGCTCTGTGAAGATGGCAACATAATCAGTAGGCAGCAGAGCAGGTTTATGGCACTTAAAGGACCAAGGCGTGTCACCAGATGTGTTCACATCAAATGATGTAGTTTACGATCTGAATAGGCCTAATATTTTTTTCTTCTCTTGTTTTGTTTTTGCCGTGCAGGTTCATCTTCGTGTGCACAGTGGAGAGAGACCCTTCAAATGTCAAACCTGTAACAAAGGCTTCACTCAATTGGCCCACCTGCAAAAACACTACCTGGTCCACACTGGAGAGAAGCCCCATGAATGTCAGGTAAGAAACAACATTGAAGATGAGCCGTTACCCTCGGCAACTGGAAAATTATCAATTGAATTTTATACTGAGCTTGTGGGGTTTTTTTGAGCTGCTGGCATAACTTCTTTTATCTGCCCTCCTCTTTCAGGTTTGTCACAAGCGCTTCAGCAGCACCAGCAACCTGAAAACTCACCTGCGCCTCCATTCAGGAGAGAAGCCCTACCACTGCAAACTCTGCCCAGCTAAATTCACCCAGTTCGTCCACCTCAAGCTGCACAAGCGCCTGCATTCCCGCGAGCGTCCACATAAATGCCCCCACTGCCATCGCCATTACATCCACCTATGCAGCCTGCGACTTCACCTCAAGGGCTATTGCCTGGCAGCAAACACCAGCTCTGGCAGCCCGTTGCTTTCTAGCCAAGCTGCCATGGAGGAGGTGGACCGGGCCAATGAGGAAATCGAGCGTTTTGACGTCAGCGAGCACGCAGAGCGGCTGGAGCAGCTGCAGGGAGGGGTGGAGATGGACACCATGTTGGAGAAGCAGGTTTTGGGGATGCTGTGGCGGGAGGCTGACCTTAAGTCCCCCCACTTCCATCACCACCACAAGGGCAGTGCCACCGAACTTCTGTCCGCAGGTTATGGTGCATACGAGTCCCTGAGTGAGACTTCGGTCATCAAGATACGGCACAGCAGCCCCATCACACCACTTCCTGCTAACGTCACTGTCAAGCAGGAGTCAGAAGATAGTGCTTAAATGACCTTTTGGGCACAAGAGACATGCATGGTGACTTGTTGCCAGGAGCAACAGCTGTAAATAAATAATTATCTATCTGGTTGTCATCAGGAGTGACATCATGACCACGCCAGGTTTTTAACCTATCAGGGACTCATACTCAGGGCTGCAAGAGACACTGTCCCATGACTACTTAGTGGTTTCAGCGTTTATTATTCTTAGACAATCACCTAACAAGGATTTACCTTTGATGTAATTAATATAATTATCATTAATGTCACATGTTTTTGCCTCCTTTCAAATGTCTTCATTTTTTTTGGATTAATTAGTTGTTGCATAATCTAATTTATTATATTCTTTATTTGTTGTCTTCAAAAGCAATAAGTGGAAGGGATGGTTACACTGATGAGGTGAAAACATTGTATGTAAATGTTTAAGTTGATGTTATTTAGTTTTTTCTCTGTGGCCATTTCTCTGTAAATAGTCACCTTTTCTATGCCCATAATTGTCCTGTGACCTCTGACCAACAGAAGCAGAGATGTCCACTCTTCAGGGTTTTACTTATTTAAAATTTAAAAACCAAAGTAGCATGTTGAAAGAGTAGAAAAAGCCAAAGTACGGCACATACGTTTGTTAATTTAGAGAGAAGAGCTTTATTTCAACCCTCCTGAATGGCTTCCCTAAAGCATGTCTGTGTCCTTTTCTGATGCCTCTTTAATTTAAATGAAACAAAAAAAAGGGCATTTTTTTTCTTTTGTATACTTTTCACAACAGTTACCTCAGTGTGGATGTGACATGAGTGTGTGTGTGTGTTTAAAGGGACAGCTGAAGGTGGGAGTTTTATATTTATTTAAATGTTTTGCTACTTGAAGAAGACGTAACCAAACTGAACTGGAGAGCAGCTCTTCATGTGGTCCAAAGGAGCGACTCAGCCCGCTCAACATGTAGCACATAATGGACTCGGGACGCTGGTGAGCCAGCTTCCCTCCCTGCCTTCCCACCTCCTCCCTCCTCTTGTTATATTTTTATTCTTTTTTACAACACTGTTAGCGCCCATCAGGGATGTGAATAGATTTAGGGATTCACACTAGATGCTAGAAACCAAAGTTCACTTGGCTTTAATTTCAAACGCACACCAAAAAAACTCAGAAAGGAAAAATCTAAACGCGGGAAGAAGGACTTGAGGAATCAAGATGCTGAAGAAGGGAAGATGTACTTTGTGTATATGATGAAGTGTTTGCTCTTTAGCTGTGGTCTCCCATTTTGTATGTTTTTTTTTAAATTTTGTTGTTATTTGTCAATATTTTTGTTTTGAAACAATGGCCCCTTCTTCAGCTTCACCCGTCCGCTGCCTTGTAAAGAACACCCAAGCACCTCGGCCCTCCTGTATGCACTGGCCCCTTCCTCTTACTTTATGTCTTTATTGCCGATGCTTGTTCCACTTACACTGTGTACAATATCTAAACTGGTCAAAATTGCATTAAGAACCAACTTAATGTTACTACAGCTACTCTAATTTTCTGTAGCAGTTGTTCTTCAACAACCTGATCTCTGAAGGTCTAAGTGTCTCCTCTGATTAGCTTTTAATGTTCAACCAAAGCATCTCTTTCTGTGGTCGGAGCTTTAATTTCAGAGGAGAATCCCCTAAAGAACTGTCTCTGTTTACATTCTGGTTTACAGTTATTTATGTGCAAAAATGTCAAAAAGTGTAAATTATGATATAAATGTTGACTGCTCTAACATATAGAGTCTATGTCTTTCTTTTTCATTGTCTCTTGGTTTATTACACATCTTTAACCTCTTCAGCCCTTAGTCTATTTTTAAGCCTCCACTTGAAAATTGCACACCCAAGGTCTATTTGAATGTTTCTGGAATCATAGTAAAAAGAACACGATTTGATAAGATTTGTAAATAGCAGCATATATGTAATTGTTTGAATGATATTTAATAAATGAAGATGGTTCATAGCACAAATGAAAAAAGTTTCTGGCCTGCCTAAAAGAAACTTAACATTTTTTAGATCAATATGAATATGCCTTTGAAATGATGCAGCCGTAGCTCTAAACCTCCATCAAATCATAGTACAGTGTGGGAATATTATATCTTTAAAGGCTAATTCTGTTACAGAGAGTTCAAGCGAGGTCTCCAAAATGGCTATTTTGGCACCATCCTCCAGTTGGGAGACCTTGGGTTTTAAAAGCTTAATAAGGAAAATTGAACTATGGACACAACTTCATACCTATATCATTCTATCAACAACACATCATAGGCCAGAGTAGTTCTGTAGAACAATACACAGTATTTCTTTCTTTCACAGTATTTCAAAAGTCATATCTGCCACTATCATAAATGTTGTGTTTTCATTCATTTTTATTTTCTACCAACTTTTTAAAGTATATTAGTATTTTTATATTAGTATTAGTATTTTTAAAGCATGTGTGTGCAGTCACAACATTCTCAGTTTAGACAATCAGGGAAGAATTTCGCACTGAGAGTTACTCAAAATGCAGCTATGGAAGAGCAAATTTTCCTGATCTATAACATTTGAAACCTAAAAAATTGCATACCGGTTCAAATAAAAACTTTACACTCAAATACTCTGCAAAATGCTGTTAACTTAATCCTTTTTTTCTTCAGTGAAAAACATCTGTGCTGCTCTGTTATTGCATTTTAAATGACTGCCCAAAATACCTTGGCACTAATCAGTTGTGACTCATAAGCCTGCATGTCAAAACTAGCTGGATGTTCATTAGCTGAGAAAACGGTGGCAAAGCTAAATAACAACAGATGCAAAAAGTAATGCCTTCAATTTATTATATAAGTTTTCACTTGAACCAATATGAGATTTTCAAGGTTTGAGTGGTTTTATTACCACAATTTACTTTATTAGCTTGACTCCTTGCTTCTCCTAATTTAGAGCCTGCTGTATTCTACAGACAAGACCACTATAAGTACTTCACACAACCCCACTCACCCAACCAACATATCTGTTTAACACATTCAAAACACACACTTCCTGGTAATAAAAAACCAAGTCACAGTCCATGATATCATTTCGGTAGGCTTACCAATGTCATAACATTCATTTCCAACCAGAGCATTTCCATATATTGCTAAGATCTTGTGTTGATTAAGGGAGAATCGATCAAAGTCTTCTCCAGGACTTCTGAAAGATTCTCAGTGGGATTAAGGTCTGGACTCTGTGGTGGGCAATCTATGAGCGAAAATTATGTCTCATGCTCCATGATTGTTTCTTGTAAAATTTGAACCTTGTGAACACTGGCATTGTCATTTAAAAATATCCCTGTGTCATCGGTGAAGAAGAAATTTGGTAATTGAGGATCAGGTAGTCAACTGATGTAATTCTTTGGGCACATGACACTGCTGAACCTGGACCAACGGAAGCAATCCTAGAACATAGCACTGCACTGATGGGCTTGTATGGCGGGAGAAAGGTATGTTTAAATTGATTTTAACAAATATTTAAGTGATTTCTGTTTGCAATTATTCAATTTCTTCCTTTCCTCCCTTTCAGTTTCTTCACTTCTTCCTTGAAGATGATACTTCATTACTATCTTTCCTTGTTTTAATTATGCATTGGACAGTTCTCAACCCAGTTTCAGTTTCAGTAATTACTTTAGTTGTTTGGTTTGCTTCACTGAAACAAATAATTTAATCATTCTGATGGAAAATAGTATCTTTTCCCAGACTACGGGATGTGTGCTCTGCATGGCTGTTTAAAGAGTTAGAAACTAAGCACTCCCTCAGTTAGCATAAAATAACTTTCTGCCCTCTAAAACATATTAATTACAGCAGTGATTAATATGTGGGTTTGTCTGGAGAAAACCAGGAAAAGCAGCAAAATAAAAACAAACATTTGCATCAGTGTAGAAAGCGGATACAGTGACTTTGAATTGGACCTGAGCATGACTGCCCCTCTCCCAAATCCCCTGTTGGTCAACAGTAAGGTTACACTGCTTCTCTGCAGATGAATAATTAACATAAGTAATTAACATTAAAGAATTTGAATGCATACATTAAATTAAACTGTTACAGCCATAGCCGATAACTTTACAACACATAATTACTCCACTTTATCTACATGCTTTAAAATCTTGTTTGTCCTGAAGGAGAAGGCAGATACGTTTGTCAAGATCAGATGATTTCTGAGGAGACAGGCAGTGGTGAAAATACCGTTTTCATGTGTGAACAGGTGGCAGACAGTCGAATGAAGTGGATGTTTTGGTAAAGTTAGCTTTCACACCTGCGTCCAACACCTGAATACACCTAATCTGGACACAAACCCATCACAAGACACAGATCTTTGGACACAGCTTGGGTACAGCATGCAAAGAAATGCACAGAAAATAAAAAGACTAAGTATAACATGAAATTAAATTGAATAAGAATGGCTACACTTTATTTTAAAATAGTTCATTTTAGCTCCCCTTTGTATGTGCAGCTTCACTTTAATATCAAGCATAATTTAGTCTGAGATGACAACCTTCAAATTTGAGAAGTAACTAGTCACATGAACTGATCTCTAATGAGAAAATGAGACTAAAGGAGATGTAAACCTCAAACAAACAACATGAAAGCATAGTAACTGCTTTCAATAAAATAATGTTACATTCAATGCATCAGCTCACATATTGTGGCTACAACCATCGAGCCTGCAGTAAACCAGTCTCTTTGGTGGAAAGTCGTGAATCTTTATGTCTGTTTCCGCGCAATACCAAGCTTTAAGGCTGGAGCAGGAAATGGGAACACAGCTCCCGCTGCCCTATGGGCTGCAGTAACTATGGTCTGTCTTTTATCCTAGCGTGCAGGAGACAGGCAGACAACATAACTCATTTTAAAGCTTCAACTCTACAATCTTAGCCAAATGTGGACATTTAGCGGTTACACCTAGGAAGACAGTTATCCAATCACAAGCTTCAACTCCTCAGTCGTTAACATTGCATACAGCATCCCACAACAGGTTAACAAGGGTCAAAGGTAAACATTTTGTGGACATTTACACCTGAGAAGAATGAGGGGAAAGAAATAACATGATTAAACATAGTTTAGAAAAGTAATCACACAAAAATCTTTTGAAAAATCAATATAGTTTTATATTATTGTTTATTATACTTGAATATTCGTTAGTACCCAAAAAAAGCTATTTTTTAAATATGTTAAAGGTGCTAAGTGCGATACAATGAAGCACTTTAAAAGCAGAATTTCAGATTTCAAAAAAAGCAAAAGCAGTCCCATCAGCTGCAACATCAAGCAGAGACACTGAGATTACAGCACAGTGAAGAAAAATGAAGTGAATTTTCTCTCAATTAAGGATGCCATTACTCTATTAGCTCTTCACAGACTTTTTAACTTTTTTTCCTAGCATTTACAAGCAGCTGATGTTCCTTGTAGACTATTAAGATCATCAAGTAAAGACCTCAACATACTGAGAACAGATCTTGAATCAGCTAATGGTGCTGTCAGCCGTTATGTTCTCAGGAACTTTGCCACAAGTATTCAGATCTGCTACAACTCTGTCATGTTTTAGAAGCAGACTCCCTTAAGCTTTCAGGTTTAAAGTGTGGGTAAAGTTTCAATATTTCTTTTAGAAATTTATTTTTCTTCATATTTTGTATGATTTTCAGAATTAAAAGGGAGGTAATACAGCGTCGCTGTTAGCCATTTGGGTGAATCTATTATAAAATATGATTATACATTCTTCATGTTAACTTTTGATATGCTACAATATTGATTATTCATGAACCTGATTTTTTTATTTTTCTTGGTGGCCCCCCTGGAACTTGGTGCCCTATGCACAGCGTCTGATGAACGTCGTGGGAGGCTCTGAGGAAAATGTATGCTCACTGAAGATGAAAAAAAGTTAGAACATAGTTTTAGCATGTGAACATTTAACCACAGCAAGACATGATCATCAGATTAGACAAAGGATTCTTTTTTTTTTTCAAATAGAGGAAACTGCACAATGAAAACAAGAATAAGTAGGCTATAGTTGCATGTTAACTGATGGATATTAAGTTTAGGAGAAACATGTTATTTATCCACTTTATATCTATTAGCAGTGCTGTTGGATTACTGACTAGGAGGGAGCTGACAATAAATCTTTCTGTGAAGAGCACACTTGTGAAGCATAGAAAATTGCACATATTTATCACAACATAAACAGAAATTAAACATAAATAATAATGATAAACCTTTCTCAATACAAACGGCACAAGCGCCTTTCAAAAAACATGTATACAGACATAAGTCTCTACGTGAACCTGAGAATATAGAGTGTGTATATTACATATATACAGATATTCATTTCAAAGAATCAGTGACAGGTCACTTCCTTTCTATTTCGGTGGATTTCCTTTAAAAGCAATCTGAGCAGCAGTCAGCTGGCAAGCTGACATTTAACATAAAGATGTGATAACAAATTCATGTTCAAAATCCCACGTTGGGTAAAAAGGAAACAGTTTGAGAAAGCAGTATCAATCCATTACCTCATCACATCAAACTTAAAACTCTCGGCACACCCCCAGCTTTGACTCAGCATCTTTCACTTTTGCGCACTGCTTCGCTCTTTCCAGTTTGCTTGATCTTATTATTACTATCAGGGAAACTTCTCAAGTCACCCGTTGACACAGCAAGTTCCACTATGTCAGCATCATGGCGTCGGGGTTTCACGCAGTTTTCTGACCGGGGAGGACATCACCTACCAGCTCTGGAGGTCTGGAGGAGGGGGGATATCCAACGGGCTACGTTTCGAAACAATAGGCCTGCCTTCCACTTGTCACACTTGAGGTGAAGTTTGTTTATCTGTTATCCAATTTCCCCGGTTGGTTTGATAAAGTTTCAAATATTATCTCATCTTTCAGCTAATCCATTTCACACAAACCACTCTGTTCCAAAGTAAGAAGCCCACAGTTTTGAAGAAAAAGGACGCCCACGATTTAAAGTTAAAGAGGGCTACAAGTCTAGAGGAGAATACTGATGACATTTAGAGCTGTCCTGCTGTTGTCACCCAATCATTATGCAGTGGTTTGAAGTGCATTTTAATTATGTTTGCATTCATATACTGTCATATTCCACCGTCAATAAGCGGCTTTAAAACTTGAAAATGACTCTACGCTTCACTTTACTATTTCTTTTCTCTTTCTGTTATATGGGAATCTTGCATAAGTGTACAAGTTCTAAACTTAACTTGTAGAAAAGTGTATTGTTAAACATAATTGAGGCATTCATTGTGGTTGTAAAGGATGAAAGCCTGTTGGGTCTCATTTTTGCCAAGGTAAAAAAAAAAGCAGGAAGAACTCTGATCATTTCTTTCCTGAAGCTAAGATTTAATTTGTCAGCAATGTTCGTTTTATTTTGTTGCCCAGTTCCTGCGCTGCACAGGTGGGAGAGAGGTGTAAATGAGTGGAAGGTTCACTGAAATGAAACAGGGCCAATGAGCCCAGAGTTGTGAAGGGATTTTGAGTTGTCCACCTACTGCTGACTGATTTGTTACTTAACCATTTCATTAGTAAGTGCAAATGAAACCAAGAAAAAGCCCCTGAAGTATCCAAGTTACCCTCCTGAGAACCCTTTTGCCTGATCAGCAACATTACATATGTTATTGCAAAATCAAGGGGCATTTGTGTGATAGCAAGATTATGCAAACATCACAGAGCCGCAAAAGATAGAAAAATACGAAGAAGGCATCGCATCAATGTCCTCCACCTAAAAAATGCACTGGACATACATAGAATACATAGATGATCCCAGCAAAACTCAGTCCAACTGTTGACTAAAGGGCTTCACGATATTTCATTTCATTAAGTATGATGGTTTGTATGGATGCGTAGTTACTCCCTGATTTATTTTTAAATCTGTTAGCAGTAGTCACTTGTGTATGTTTGACTCCCTCCCTTTGTCCTGTTAGAAAATAGAAAACCTGCAGACAATTATTACTATACATATTCCCAGGTTTTCAGTTTCCATTTCCCAGATTATCTCTGTACTTCCTTGTCAAGTTTTACAGGGATTTATTTCTCCTCTTACGTTCTTGTGTTTGATCTCACCCTGATTCCAGACAACATTGTTTTGAATCTACATGGTTTGACTTGTTAGTCGATTTTTTGGTTTCTGTTCTTGGACATTGTCCCCGTCTGCTATAAGCCTTGTTGGCCTTTTGAGTGTTTTTCTTTTCTTTCCCTAAGAAAGTTACATCGGCCTTAATGGTGGTACATGGTTAGCTCCAATGCCTCACAGAAAGAAAGGGCCTCTTTCTCATTAACAAAGTTGTTCTTAAAGACGCACTACAAAACTTTAGCAGATTGTCTATTGACGGCTAATTCGACACCCATTATGCATCCTACCTGTACTCTGAGCTGTCTCCAGCAAGTAAAAATCAGTCCTATCCTGCCTTTTGTCTTATCTCTTGCTCTGTCCATTTCTCTCTTTCTTTTACTCTCTTCCTCTGATAACGTCTTCTTGTGTTTCTTTGCTGAATCAGCCAAGGTTCCGGTTCGAAACGCATTTTTACTGGGTGCATACTTATTTTTTTGTCACTGGCAGCAGAACAGATGATGACCAGTGATGATAATGAACAGATTCCCTTACAGTGAGTTCATCACCATTGGCTGAGAAACTGCCTTGACACAATCTCTTTATATCCAGGATGAGAATGAATATTTACAATTTCAGTGACATTCTTCTTTTCAGCTGAGGAAGAGTAGGCTGAAACTTCCCAAACATTTGGTGACAAGAGTTTTGTAATCGTATGTGATCAGAATACAGCTTCAGACTGTGAGGCTGCAGTGGAGTCAGGAAGTAAGAGTAAACAGCAACTGCTATGCTGGCATTGTTTCAGTGAAAATACTCATGATTTACGCACAGCACACAGCCACACCCACACACATTTTCAGTCATGCAAACAAACGCATTCAGGCATAAACATTAGTACAGACTCGTGGAAACGCGAATGCTGTTATTGTACGGCAACAAATAAAAACACTACAGTTAATGCACAGACAACAGTCGCACAAAGATTTGTTTTCCTTCATGTCTTCATTTGCTGATCAATCATTTGTCTCTCAGGACGCCTCGTCATTTTCCTCTGACATTTTGTCATTAGTTTCTATCATCACAAAACCACAAACCAAATAAACTCGTCAACACACACACACACAGACACATAAACTTTCACAAACATAATCTTGATCTCATCCAAGCGCCACTCTGGGCTGACGCCACAGAAGACGTTTTCGGAAACAGAGCAGCATCCCCAGCGACTGTTTTCCTGTAAACGCTTTGCAGATTCATCGTGTTGCTCAGATGTAGCGGTGGAGGGTCGCTGGTCAGAATGGGTGACTCAGCCCCCACCCCATGTCTTCACCCAACTTCCAAGAAATCCACTTTATCTTCCCAAAACTGTGCGACAGGAAGGTAAATGACAGAGCATGCCAGAAATGAGCCTTCTGCTGTTACAGCTGAATATGTGGAAGGCATTTTCCAAACATTAACGTGTTGATATCAAACTGCCATTTGTAACTTATCAAAGATATTCTAAATGAATGAGATCAAGACGGAGACTATTGAGAGCCACATATTTCTCCAAATTAAGGCCACATTTCCCACAAATCCCATTGAGGTTAATGATTTCCTCGGCTTGTGTCTTCTCATTGTGTATGTTTTTTAAAAGAAAAACAAAAGTTCAATGAGATTTTCCCTCATTTGGTCTTTCATTCATTTAAAATCTGATGTCACAAGGCACCGTCCATCAACAGGCATCTTTTCTATACATTATATTTATAGGGTGGTCCTGATTATGATGCTCGGCTTGGGCTTCTCTGAGCAGGTGGATGTATTTTTGTTGAAAATAATCATTAAAATTTTTGAATATACAAACTACAATAACCTGGGAAAAGGAGAAGACATTAGCCACTTATTTCATGAGCTGCTATCCAGGATGAAATGACAAAGATCGGGGTAGTGTATAGCTCAAATGGTTAAACGGCTGTCCCATGTACAAAGGCTGCAGGCTTCTTTGAAACGAATACTTGGAACATCATAACCAAGTAGCCAGCTTAGTGTCATACTGGAACATCGATGCAGAATATGGACTAGAGACCGCTGGGTCAAAATGGGAAACACTGAATGACCACGTTAACATTCAGTAGGGCAAACTGACAAAATGATAATGGCCAACCAACCAGACATCATGATCACTGATAAGCAGCAGAGGAAGGTCGTGGTTGATGTAGCCATCCTGAATCATCGCACAACATCTGGATAAAAGGAACATAAGAAACTTTATTGTTTATTTGACAGGGACAGTGTACAATTACACAATTGCATCTGTAGTCCCCGGGCAGGTAGACAAACAACAGTAAATACAAAATGAAGACAAGACATTTCAAAGAAGATAATAAATTAAACAGGATATAAATATTGCATGTTAGGTTAACTGGTCACTCTAAATTCTCCCTAGGAGTGTGTGTGTGTGTGTGTGTGTGTGTG
>JAOXYM010000006.1:5840109-5855489 GCA_028567055.1 Leptatherina wallacei
GACAATTCTTTGTACCCATAAAAGTACAGTTAGGTACAGACATTATTCACGGAGCGGAAGATAAATTGTACTACGTACAACGTATTCAACTGGGATGCGCCGAGGGCTGAAGGAGACAGCAGAACGGACATTAGACGTTAGTTTGTGGAATCGATTTATCTTCCGCTCCGTGAATAATATCTGTGACCCCGTGTCGTATTTTTGACAGTTGTTTCACAGCTTTCGGTTCGTTAATTCATAATGAGGAAACCGTATTCATAAATGACCCTTCTTATTTGTAATTTTTTGAAGTTGTAACTTTTTAAATCGTGTTCTCACAGACATAATACACAAAAAACATTTTAAGAGTGATTTTACAAAGACAAGAATTTACACATTTTTATTTATGCACAACTTTACATTAATTTGCACGGAGGTGTTTTTGAACACACAAATCCTAATTGACAGCTCTCTTACACCGTGATGGTCAAAAGGTTCAAAGTTAAAAAAAGAAAACCCTTCTTCTTCCAAACTGGTAGGCGTTCCACATGTCAAAATTGTTATGATCATATTAAAGGAGATATATCATGCTTTTAAATCCTTCCTTTTCACACGTAAATCATTCACTGGTGGTTTATATGAAGTCGAACAGCAATCGTTTGGTCTGAATTCTTTCTTATTGTAGCTCCACACACCCCTACTTAACCATTGTTCTGAGGCGCGTCTTTAGAGCAACTCGTTTTGGTGCGGTCTCTTTAAATCTGTACATGTGAACACAACTGATTGGATCACTTTATCTAGCATCCATGTAAATTTGTCGGCTGGAATCTGATCGGACTGAAATGAATCCGATAGATGAAATATTTGTCCATGTAAACATATCTAGTTTGCATCTTTTGAACAGTGCCTGTTTTTTTTTTAAATCCCTCCTGACCTGATCTATTGCACTTTTTAAAACTTGTTAAACTGTGAAAGTGATAAAAATTAGTTGTTTTCATTTATCGTTATGATGCATTTTGTAGTTGTATTTTTCATGACTTGTGTTGCCAGGTCAGCCTTGTGAAAAAGATCCCAACTTTAATGGGATTTTAATCTAGTCACATAAAACTAACATTAGTAACTGTTGTTGCTGCCACTATTGGATGTTTGCCCCGTCAAGCTGATCCTGCTGTCATCCACTGTCTGACGAGTGCATTCTTTGTCTTATTGTGTCTTGAAAATAGAGAAGGAGAGGGAAAGTTTCTTTTGGAGAGACAAAATAAGAAAGTTACAAGATGAAAAGAGAGACAATGATCGAGGGAGTCATTTAATCTTTTGGTTGAAAAAAAAATCGAGCAGCGGTATCAAAGATGAAAGGGAGCAACAAAAGACAACAGACTTTCAGTGTGTCATCTGAGTGGGTTTCTGTGTGTGTCGAGGGGGGGTGGGATGAAATGAACTGTGTCCTTTGAATCACTACAAACTTCAAAGGTCTTTGCTCTCGTTAAAAAATGGACATCCAGCTCTCCGTCTTTTAAAAAACGAGAGAACCACAGAGAGGAGAATGTGTGTGTGTGCATGTGTGTCACACTGCCAGGAACCGAAAGACAATCAAATGCGCACGCCCTTTTGGTTCTGGGGGTATTTAATGGTTCCACTCAAGGAAACTTGACTCTTTTTCTCACAGAGACCTCGTCAATCAGCTGTTGAAGCGTCGGCTTGAATTACATTCACATCAGAACTTTTGTTACATGAATAAAAAAATCATTTTGAGCTGCAGATGTGAAGTGAAAGTGAATTTGACATGCAAGGAGGAAAGAGGATTTCATTCAAAACCCGTAGGTATTTATTATAAACTTATATGATATCTTCAAATCTCTGATTAATCAAACTCAGCTCAACTAGATTGTAGTTATAGAGCACCTTGTCAAACACATAAGAACAACCCAAAGTGCTTCATGGAGCAAAACAAAAACCAGAAAGAACACAACGATTAAAGCCTCACGACTAAACTTCGGCAGAATCGGCATCGGTGCGTATTCAGAACAGCCGGTGTATTGATAGCCGGTTGCTAGCGTGTGAGGAGGGACCGTAAAGCGAAGTGACAAATGTCCCTGCATCATCAAAACAAGCCAGAAACACTGAGTTTTAAAGTTGAAAAGTTGTGTAGTGTTACTTTAAAACAATGAAGATTAAAACTTGACAGAAATAAAAGCAAATTGCCAATAAACCAGCTGTTAGTTTCATAAAAGACCTGAAAAGACCTGAAAACTAAGCCCCATCTCCCATTCTGGTCCTATAAATCTATAGGAAATGCAAGAAGGCCATCTCTCTGGGAAAGGAGATAGGAACACTGACATCAATCTTATAATACGGAGAAAGCCAAGAACAATAAAGATTAGGGTGAATATTATATTCACCCTAAATTTTAGACGGAGCCAGTGAAGGAAGATTAGAAGAGGAGAGATATGATTAAGCTTATCTATGCCAAATATTAGTACTTTAACTCTGATGGGTAGCATCAACATAGAGGAAATGTATATAACTTTTTCTGATAATTTTGCTCAAATGAAGCATGAATAGTGAAGAAAACAGTCCAGAACACAGAGGAATACCATAAGAGCCTCAGGTTTGTGAAGAGGACGCATCGTTTATATTCTTAAACTGGAATCTAATAAATATGATCTAAACCAGTCCAAAGCAATGAGATGTTCAGTTCTTTGTAACAAGATTTTATAGTAAGTAAAGATTAGGATATTAAATGCTGGTGGAAATTTAAAACTCTTACGATGCAGGAGCATTTTGTGTAATCCAGGAAAGTCCCAAAAGCCATATTGTGTATCTTAAAAGTATAGCGCAGAAACATTTAGTCAAATTGGAACTGATACTGAACATTTCTATTACACCCACTTGCATACATGAGACGAGATGAGTTTTCCTGCTATTTACCTCATATTTAAAAATTTTCCTTCGCAAGTTTACTTCTACTGACAGATGATCTTGTTTCTTAAAAAACAAGCTGAATCCTGACCTAATCTTTTCTTGAAGTTTTTTTTATTTTTTTATGTAGAGGCTACATCATGTTGTGCCTTTGCTCATTTTGCAGTGCTAACATTTTTTAGGATAATTTCAGAGGGAAAAAAATCAGAACCAGACATACTTTGAAGATCCCGGGAATTCGTGGTGTTACGCCAGAATGATAAGAAAAGAAGGGAAGAATGAGATGCAAGAGCATACTGAATGAACCAACACACTATTTGTTATATGGAGTTAACTATGGAGATAAAAATAGAAAAAGAAAATACTATTACAATATTCCATTCATAAAAATATCCACAAAATAATGGGGGAAAAAATATAGAAAATATGGGATTTAAGATGTTATGTTATGTAAATACATGTGAACAAAGAAAATAAACCTCAAATTGATCAATTTCTTTATTTAGTACTGACTTGACACATTTTTACCACCATGACAGAAGCTGACAGAACAGTGGAAAAGTCAAACTATTGCAATCACATCTCTTTTTTCAGACACAAGCACATTTTGTCTTTGTAAAACAACGTGAAGGGCTCTACCACCATGAGTCATACATAGTCTATACGGCCCGAACTGTCTAAGGTTTCAATAAACTCAGCTGGATATACCAATAGTGTTGTCATCGACTACATTTAAAAGCATTTAACATAAAAAATAAAGAAATGAAGACACAATCTTAATCTAGTTAGGAAATGACTTCATAGTGACAAAGCAAATTAAGAGAAAATGAGCTGTAACATGTTATATTTAATCATCCAAAACTGTTTAGAAACGTATTAAAAGCCCATAAAGCTCTTGAAATGAGTATTTAGATGCACGTTGTCTAATTTATTTGTAAGAGACAATATCACTCACTTTTCTCACCATGCTGCAGCTTGTGTCATCATACTGACCCCCAGATGAATGCACTGTGACTGTAAGTTGTCACATGTGCGCTCTATCCCAGCCTCTATGTTCATGTGTTTGTGTGCGGCTTCAGATGAGGAACACACTCATGACTTCCTCTTCATCACTAATCGCTCTCATCTGTTGATCTTCTTGATCTCTGGTCTGCTGTCTGATACACAGCAGAACACCATGGCCCCCTGAGGCCCTTAACAAAAAAAAGATTTTAAAAAAAGGGAAGGGTATGTGTGCCTGTATTTGTACTTGTTTGAGAGGACCAGTTTTATTGGGACAGATCAGGATAGACCTGTATGAGGGTTAATTCTCAGGTTTACATTAACATAAGGTTAGATGGAGGAGATACTGTCATCCTGCAGGATGCTCGGATACAGAGGCTCAGGAGGATGATATGGCTCCTGTTCCCTCATATTTAAAATAGAGTTACACACCATGTATTTCTGTATCTCCACTTGTTTGAGAGAAAACTGCTGATTATGTTGGAAACAGTTAAGGTTTAAACCATTTTAAGTACATTAATCAAACTAAGTAAGTGTAGTTGTGATGATTAGTGTGATGGAAAAGACAAAACATTATTCCATGAGTGTCCTCATAAATTAGGTAAAAGTGTGTGTGAATGCTGTGGTTCTTCCGAATTATGCAGACCCGTAGGGGACTGGGTGGTGGTGGAGGGCATAGTTTGTGGTCTGAGCTGATGGTAAAAGTGTGCATGAGTGTGTGAGAGACTGGTTTCACGGAAAGTCGTAGAAATCTGCCATCCGGTAAAGTGTTTTCAGATTTTACTGGATGTTTATTGGCAGAAACACAGAAGTGTTTCCAGTTTAGTTTTCCAGACAAACCTTTGTGATGGTAACTAGTCAGATACAATCTGAACAGCTGTTTTCTGGTTTTTAAAAGTGTCACTAATAAAGCTGATATTAAATAACATGTATTGTCTGTATGTATAGCTGAAAGGCAATCAATAAGAGCACAAGCATCATTTTTTAAATCAGCAACATGGTCATTTCTGCATAAGTGTCTAAACTAGCCTTTACCTGACAGTGAACATCTTAGACAGAGACATGCAGTTGCAGCATTGTCACTTAAGTTACAGTTGCTGTATTAATCAGAGTGAAATAATTTTTTCTCATGCAACAAGAAGGTGTTTGATACTTGTAATCTCTAGTAAATAATATGACTCATCTGCTTCATCAGTTGAGCAGATGGTGGCGGATGAAGGAGGGAATAATGAGAATTTCAAATTCTGTAGTTTGTAACTCCTTCGATACTGTCCGTCTCCAAAGAGCAATCCCATGGGTTGCTTGTTCATACATGGAAAAAGGGATGGATGATGATAATTATCTATTTAATAATAGCTTAAGAGATTATATAATAGATATAAGAATCAAACCCAAGCATATGTCGATTTTTTTACCCTTATCAAGTAATTGTATTGGCTAAAACCAAACAAAAAAGTGACATGTCTTTTTTTTTGTCTGTTTTAATGTTTTAAAAAAATATAAAATGATTTAGCCTGTTTTAATGTATTTATTATTCTTCATTTTATTTACCTCATCTCTAATCTGTCCTCGCTGACTGTTTTTTCTCAGTTCAGTTTTATACAATGGGCTCAAATCAGAGGATTTCTGTGTGTGCCTGGGTTAGCGTGGGTGCGTGGGTGCGTGGGTGCGTGTGCAAGCACGCAAAATAAAGATATACTGACATAAAGGCAGTTTTTTGGCTTCTTTGCTTTTTCTGTTGTTCTTTCTGTAAAGCACTTTGATTTATGAAATTGTGTGAAAATTGCTATATGAATAAAGTCTGATTGATTAATTTGAGTAAGATAAAATGATATACAGTTGTCTTATATCTGTCACAAACATGCATCCAATGGCTGAAGATGCATGGGTAAAAATATTCAGCTGCCTCTCCAGAACATGGTGCTTCAACTCCAGGTCTGGAAAGTCCTGCATGTTTTGGTTATTCCTGTGCTTCCACACAGCCGATTTAAATGAAGCTGTCCTCAACACCTTGCTCTCAGGTTCTTAACAAGCCTTTTAATGAGCCATTCATTTGGGCCAGGTGAGCACAAGCAGGGAAGCAGCAAAAGCCTGCAGGACAGTGGCCCTCGAGGGCCAGAGAGCAGAAGAACTCTCTAGAACAATGTTTGCTCAGGAAATGCAGATGAGAATGATGACCCTCTTTAGCTTTGGGGACGGTCCTTTAGAGCAGTGGTTCCCAACCTGGGGTCCCTGGCCCCCCAAAGGGGGTCCTCAAAGACCTCAGGGGGTCCGTGTGGTTTTGACTGTACAGACTGTTAGAATTAAGGCCATGCCCACACTGAGATGAGATAAAGTGTATTCACTTACGTTTTTTTTTTATCATTTCCACATTTTATTCCATGTGAACAAGCGTTTAGGCAGCCCAAAAACTTTTGAAACCAGGTCCAAAGTGGATAAATGGGGGTTATCAATGTCTGCTATGTAACAATATTTCAAAACACATTTCCTTAGTCCAAAATAAAAATGCTACTGAGTAGGCCATGTCTTGTGCATCGTCCCTGTTGTTTAGTGAGGTCAGTGAACTGGTAGTGGACCTTGATTTTTCCTGCACCATTTCATTCATGAAACATGTCTCAGACACAGCACAGTACAGATGATCCATCCCTATAAAGATAAATAAATAAAAGTAAGGCTATATGCTGATAGTTACCCTAACTTTTTTTTTTTGTAGTGTGGCTGTTTGGTATGCAGGGGGTCTTCAAGGATAATAGATTGGGAACCTGCTTTAGATGATGCTATTCTGGTTGTATTTACGAGTAAAGAAATGACCTGTTTGGTTGTTTTGATTGGAGAATTTGGTGTTTTATCTACAGCTGTGAAATCCAGGAGTTTATGTAATTACTGACTTCAACCTGAATTAGACTTAAATGAAAATTCTCAAGTTTGGCAGAAAATATTAGAAGAAGAAAAGAAAAAAAGCAAAAGCAAAAATCACAAAGTTATTTTCATGGCAAAGTGGTTTGTGAGCTTGTTTGTGGACTTGTTTCAATTGACAAATTTTATAGCTTAAGCCAAATTAAAATGACAAGTATGATCCAACATGATCCAAAGAAACTTGGTTGTCTTGGTCCGGATCAAACCAAAACACAGTTATTATCATTTACTTTATGTGGATTGTTCAGATTTTCCGACCAATTACAGCAGGTTTCGGCAGATTGGTGAGAGAAATGAAAAGAAAAACAAAGAAGCGCATTTGTGAGACCACAGATGATAATGTTTTTTATAACCAGAAATAAAAAAACATCCAAACTATCTATGTATTTCTAATGGAGAGAACATAAATAATAAGATGTAAGAGCAAGTGGAAATTGCACTGAAATTGGTGCTGTTTGTGGCAACGCCATAGTAGTAGTTATACTAGCATTTCAATTCATTTTCTTTATTTTCCCTTCATTTATTCATATGGCAACAGGCCATCCGCCAACACCCGTGACAAAAACCTAGTTATTAAGAATACAAGAAGAAACATCCTCTGTCGGTGATGACAGAAGGATGCAGGTATGTGATAAAAAGTTCTTCTGAGAAACCAAAACTAACCGGATCAGGTGAACACAATGTAACAGAAACATGACCCTGAGTTTCTGGTGTTGAAAGGCGCTCACGTTTGAAACCAGCATGATGTGGGATACTAACCCAGGTGCTGAATCACAGCGATGAAGATAGCACATGTTTTGACTATAATTAACTTGCAACTCTAGTTAACTTTTGGCCCACATGTTTTTATTTGCCAAAAAAAATAGGACGGTGGAAACCTACACAAAACAAAGATGAAAAACAAGAAAAAGCGAGCTTTTGAGCTCTGATTCAGGTAAGAAAAATTCTACCTAGAGATGGAAGAAATAGATATCTGCTAACAATTTAACTCATTCCATCCATACACCTCACTAAGCGTCGCACTCCCACTCTTTTAATTTCCTCCATCACCCTCTCCTCGGCGTGTTGTACAGTAGGGGGGTTGGGATGACGACTCGGGAAATCCCATTAAAGTGTGTGTCAGCAGGATGACAGAGTGAGACGGGCTCTTCATCACTGCGCCTCGAGCCGCAGTATACAAACACAAACAGACGCATTACCCCACGCAGAGCAAACCGTCTTGACTCAACACCATAAACCTGTCGCCCCGCCATTCTTGGCGGCAGAAACAGCGGCGAGCAAGCCTGATGTGATGACATGATGTGTGACATCACTCAAAAAACATACACTTTCAATTAGCAGACTGGCATTGGATCAGCGCACGAGAGTATGCGTCTGGGTGAGAAATCAAATGTCTTTTAGCACACATACCTGCGGGGGGCTGTAAATGATGTCTATAATTATGTACACACACTCACACTGTACTGTTCAACTCCCTGAAAACAACACACACACTCACACACACGGTGAAAGAGCAGCCCGAGGCCTGTCTGGACAGCTTAGCGGTCTCATTAGCAGCGGGTGGATGCCAACAGATAATTAACCAGGAGAGATGAAGAGTGAGAGGGAGGGTGAGTGTCAGCAGTAAAACACATAAGAGAGAGAAGTTCTTTACGAGATGGATAAAGTGAAAAGATAGTAAAACATTAGAGGGAGAGAGATGTTGACTTTGTGTTGTTTGATGGTTCAAACCACTCCTTCAAAAGAAGACACACTTTCACTGAGCCTGTCACTGTTGTATTCATGATTCAGATATTTGACTGTTTCTGTGTCTCTGAGATGTCAGCCAACAACTAAAACAACAACGGCGGAAACTGTTGTTGCTCTTTGAAAAAAAAAAAAGATCAAGGTCAACATCCTGCACATTTTTTTTTATTTATATTGCATTCATTTGGAGCAATAATATAATAATTCTAGTAACATGGGAACATTAGGGCCTTTACAGCAATGTTTATGCATAATTCTGCATTTATCAGTATGTAATTGTTTCTGGGATTTTTTTCAACAGAAATAAATGATTAATTAAAAAAAATCTTTTTTGTATTTAAACAAAAGAAAAACAATGCTTTCACCTTTGGCACTTGTACCAACATTTAAGAAACACTGCATTTTACCTGGTCCTCTTATGAGAATGTATGGTGACATTTTCATCTTTACCCTTCTGAAAATGTGAAGGTGTTTGGCTGGCAGTAAAATGGACACTTCATCAGAGGCCAGATGCATAAAATTCTAAATAAACTGCTTGATGAGTAAAACTGTCTTCATGATGGCTGAATCATGCACATGCATTATTTTCAGCCCATTTCTAATTCTCTGTACATTTTATCCTTCATAAATTTCAGTCATTGTGAAATCTTACACACATTGGCGAACCGGATTTCCACTTAACCTTTTTTTCCAAATGGATGCGGACAAAATCCTTTGTTTGCATACATATGCACTGTTTGCACAAATAAAAACAAAAGACAAAAATAACAGAGGGATTTTGAGTACAGCCGTTACCAAACTGCGCCAAAATGGACTTTTCAGATACCTCATCTAAACTGTCTGTAATAAAACTTCTTCAATTTTGTTCTGCTTCACTTTATCAGTGTTACCCTTTGTAGGGATAATGTTTACATATTGTACAATGATATAATAGAGGTTTAAAGCTACAGCTGCATCATTCCAAAGGGATATTCATATTAATCCTTAAGTGTCCTTATGGTAGGCAGGCCTGAAACATTTTTCATTTGTGCTATGTGCCATCTTCATTCATTCTTCACTAGTAAGACATATACTGATATTTACACATCTTAACAAATCTCACGATTGTTATCTTTGCTATGACTCCAAAAGTATTCAAATAGACCTTGTGGTTGCAGAGATATACTCTTTAATTATAGGTGTGCAATTTTTGAGCAGAGGCCTAAAAAATAGACACAGAACACAACAGAAAGGGTTAATAGTCGTGGCACTGAAAGCAACATGAAGAAGTTATAATTTACTAAATGTGAAAAACTGAGAAAGTCATCAGTGAAGTAGAGAAAGGTGAATTTTAATTTATTTTCTGGTCTCAGTTCTGGAATAACAACAGCTCACACAGGACAGCATGTTGGGCTTATGGAAGATCCAGCAACTCAAACTTCATCTGTGTTGGCTAAACACGTAGTTTTTATACTGGGTTGTACAGCCTGGTGTGAAGATAATCAGAAGAGAAACAATGATGTACAGCAGGGAGCATGGTGGTGATAGAAATTAAAATCTTAATAGTTGCATTCGAAAGGTCTCCAAACAACACCAGAGCAGCCATCTTTACACAGTACTGGTAAGCAAAGCTGCAGTTATTTATAGTCCAAACATTTAAATTGCAATTAAAAAAAAGTCATAAGAAACAAAATCAGAAAAACAGCTGTATCCTATTCTACTGAAATAGTTATTGAATGTTATTGTGCTTCCTTATTTCCCATTTCCACTGAAGTTATCGGGCTTAAATTGCTCTAGACACATGTAGACATTGTTTAAGGAATGTGAGAGGTGCAGCGATGCTGACCACATATTCTTTCTTTATAAATTCCAGTTTGTATGTAGGAAGAGGCATATGCATGCAACAGTTCTGCATCCTGCCCCGGGGATCTAAAAGCTGCAATAAACATTTTTCCTTTAAAGACAGAATACAGAGTAACTGAAGGACAACCCTTGTCTGACAATGTAATAAACAGTGTCTGCTGAATGTTTTTAGACTTTTTATTTCCATATGAACAGATGTGAAAAAAAGAAGACAAGCTGCCGATAAGAGTTGTTTACCTTGCCAAAAAATGGTCACAACATGAAGCAAGCTATATCCATCTCCCCTACTGCTTTTATGCTGTCAAATGACTAGTCTGCCACTTCAAGTTATACGTCCACATACTTACATATGGCATACAAAGCATATGCAGAACATGGCCCCAGCCCCACAAAGGCCTTTCCACTTCCAGCTAATAGTCTCATCATGTAGGCTGAACTCTTAGAGAAACAAAACCAGATGCTCATTTAAGTTTGGCAACAGACAAAGACATATGGGCCAAATCTCACAAAAAAATGACAGTAAAACCAGCTGGGAGTGGTGCCATCAACACCTGTTTGAAAACATTGAGCTTTTTCCCTCCATGGCCCCTTAGATAATGCTTTAACCTCACAACCTGCTAGACGACACTTAAACGTGAACATCCCTGCCGCCGTTTGCAGAAATGCTACAAATTAAAGCAGAAAAGTGCAGCTTCCCTTTTAGCTCACACCCAAATATTTTAGTTTAATCATTTGGTTTTGATCATTGTATTCCCCTTACCAACAAAAGAGCATGTGCCATTTTAAAGAATAACGACAACAAAAAATTACAGTAAAGCAACAATTTAATGCTAATTAAGATTTAACAGACTTAATCAATTTGAACATTCTGTCTGCTTTTTTCTTTTTCTTTTTACAAACACCTCAAAGTTATATGCAGAACTCAGCAGTGACCTTCAAGAGTTTAGTAATAAATGCTGGAAATGCTCGTGTCAGTCACTGCTGTCAAACCTCTAAAATCGTTCTTTAGTAAAGCTCAGGTTTCTTAATGAAGCCATATGACATTTTTTGGAAAAAACAATACGGATGAACAGTTTTAAAGATTGTGATGTAAACTCAATGACGTCATGTAAGTCATAATGGATGACAGTGGTAACTAAGGCAACTTCAGCAGGGCATGTTGCGCCGCTCGCTTCCGAATAACAAGCCCATCTCTGTCTGCAGGGCAGTCTTTGACTCGATGAGGAGGACGCAGTGTGGCAGGATGGAAAACTAAAAAATCTTTTCACTTCCTCGCCTCCTGTGTGGATATTTGTTTATTCAAAGAGGAGTAGAAGAAGTAAGGGGAGAGGAACAGAAAAATAAGAGATATTCCTCTCATCCAGGAATCTCTCACTTAAAGAAATGTCTCTCCTTTTCAGGGAGGAGGAGGAGCTCTTTTCATCCTCAGTTCCTACAGTAAGTCTGCTGAACAAAAAAAAAAGAAGGGGAGTGGGAGTAAAAGTAGTGACAGGATAGAAAAATAAATGAGCATGAGTAAGACAGGAGGTTCGTTTAACACCTCCTTCACATCCTTTGTTCATCATCATTGAGATTCTCATCTTCTTCAGGTTAGAGTCTGTTAGTTCAAAGCCTCCACCGTGAAGCGCTACTGTGTCTGGGGCTAACCAGCTGGCTGACCGGTGTGTAGTCATGGCGACAGTGAGGTGTGAGGGGAGTGGCCTCAGTCTGTGGGGACAGGGACGACGCAGATGTGCAGGAAGTTGTCAGGGTGGCTGAGGTGTTCGCTGAGCCACTGCAAAGGAGTCTCCAGCAGAGGTTCGATGCCGTGGACCACCACCTGGTAACGCTTCTGCTCACCTGCGTGGAGACAGAGAACAGCTGGTTAGCGTTTGTAAAATCCCTCTCAAGCCGATTTATGTTGGAAAGACTGTCATTCTTTACTCCACTGTTTGGGTTCATACAGATTTAAAAAAAATTCTCATTTGAATGCTTTTGAGGTTTTTTTTTTTTTTTTTTACTATAAAAGAGGAAGAAAAGATCAAAGAGGACTGAAGAGGAGGGAAGATGCACAACTCAACTATTTAGAAAACCTAAACAAAAACAGCAATGAATGGTTGGGTGGATAGAAGAGATATTTAGGTGTGAAAGTGGAGGAGTGTAAATTAGGGAAAGTGTGGTGGAAATTATAGAGCATTCAAAGAGGAACAGAGAGGAGGGGAAGATAAAATAAAATAAAAAACTGTATAAGAACGAAGAAAGAGAAGATAAAAAGACAAAGCTGGAGGAAGTTGAGAGAAAAGAAATGGTTGCATGAGGTGAGAGAGACCACATCAGACACGACGGTACGATCTTTACCACCGTTGTGGTGGATGAGACAGAGGGAGAGGAGAGAAAGTACAAGTGTGACTACGAGTGTGTGTGTGTGTGTGTGTGTGTGTGTGTGTGTGTGTTCACTTCTGAAGCAGACTAAAGTGACAGTTATGTGTTTTTTGTATCTGCTGGTGGCAGGATTTGAATTTTTACCTTTCACTCTGACAGTGTGTGGTGTGTCTTGAGTGTGTGTGTATTGCAAAGTCTCCGGATATTGCTGGCCTCCTGTGACTGAAACTGCTCATCACTGAAAGGCCACGACCGAAAAACGTTTGTCAAGAGCAACGATCTTCTCAACCCTCGCAGATCCCTGATGTTGCGTAATTTCCAGGGAAGATATTTGACAAGTTAGTAACATGAAGGGAGCCGTGAGTGATATTTTTACCAGTTCAAAAAGCATCTGTGCGATGTCTTTGGCAGATGTGACAGAACTTTATGAAGTCTGAGAAAGTACACATGATGACGGACGCGTACGTGTTACAAAGTGGATGTGTAAACAGAAGGAAGAGTTAGATGAAACACACCGATTTGCAATGTGGGAAACGCAGCGTAGCGTGCACGGCTTTGAAACTTTATTCATAAAATCAGATGTTCTTGCTCGCTATCACCTCTGCTTCTTTTTTCAACATGTAACTAAAACATTATTATGACAAACTTCAGTAACGATGACAAGACTTTACTAGAAAGCAGGAGAAACCTCGAGGCAGAATTCTGCATGACTGAATTAACCTGATGCAAGAACAAATTACAAATAATAAGACGTTTCACAGCTTGAAAATTAAATTTTCCATTTGTAAGAGATTATCAAATAATTAAAAATGTATTGCTTTAGATTAATAAATCTATTTTTAAATGATTGGTAAGTGCATGCACGTTTTCATACAACGTAGGATTCTTTCAGCTTAAGTCATTATAACATCAATCCTAAAGACTTATTTAAAAGGTCATAAATGTTTAAAAACCAAACTCTTTAGCCGTCAACATTTTCTAATTGGTATGACAGCTTTTATTCATCTTAATGTCACCAATTTTTTTGTAAAAATGACCATCTTTAGTAACAATTTGATTTATTTTGAATGGATTAAGCTATTGTTTGTGTATTTTATTTAAAAAAAAATTTAACCAGGGGATTGCTGAAAGGGACTCAATTGAGATAACTTTGGTATCTTTGGTTTATTAATTTATTGATTTCTAAATAAATACTTTCTTTTAATAGTGTACCATCTAAAAAGTGGCTTTTCAGCTTCTCTGAGATCACATCCAACATATAGATGTAGATCCAAATGAGCATGAGAAGGCGGCAGACAATGATGGGCCCCTTTCCCGTCAATAACTCCTGACCTCAGTCATGCATATACATGCACACTTGTGTGCACGCACACACAGCTTACAGCTTGTCCTCTTTCAACCACCCGTACTTGACATTTTAGCTCCACGTAATATCAGGAGGACGGTTGAGGCAGAGCGTTAACCGACGGTCTGAGAGGCAGCTCCACCCTACATCTGCAGAGTAGTTACCAAACAGAAATGTATGTCAGGACAACAAAACGAGTTTCACAGGTTTACCTCTGAAAGTTACAATTGTGTAAATTAATGCAAGAGAAGACGGTTAGTAGAAACTGGGGTTAAGAATTTTATATCCAATATAAACACTTGACATTTTTTTCATGTTCTTGCTGGCAAGAAGTCTGATGCAGGCTGTGGGGGCAGGGGAATACAAGTAAAGGGTTTAGGGTAAACTATTTTTTTTTTGTATGCAATATAATTCTTTAGGATAATACAGGAGAGAGAAAGAATGGTTTTCTTTCATGAGGTTTGCAATCTTACGCATGTATAAGGTAAGGTTGTTCAGAATTATACTACAGGATGTGACATGTGACTAAATCATTTCTTTGGAATTGATTTGTTTTGTCCTGCAAGTATAATAATAATTAATCCTATAAAGTTTGCACTAAGAACAAAACAAAAGGAAAAAAAGTTTTCTTACCATTTTTTCTTTGTTTTGACAATAATAAAAAGAATGAATGATTTTTAACAAATGATTGAGATGGCATTTAATGATAAAGCAACAATAGTGAAATGGTTAAAATTTTAAACAGTAATGAAACAAACACTTTTGGCAATGAATACCCAAACCAGGTGGTAGAGATGAGTCAGGTAAGTTTATTTCTACAAATCTTTAATAGATTTGCTCTGCAAAATGGTTGTTAAAGACGAAGCTCAAAATCTAAGAACAGCAAGCGTGTTGTGTCAAATTTTACCATCATTATTATTATGGTACATATATCAATTAAAATATAATAGTCAAATATAAACTTTTTATTTATGGAGGGCATTTACAAATTTAAAACAAAGTATTAATCTATTAAACAAATTTCTATATTATACAATTTTTGTCATTTTTAAATATTACAATTTTTTGCATTTTTAAAAATTACAAAAAAAACTTTTTGCGATTTAAATCCAATCCAATCCAACTTTATTTGTAAAGCACTTTTAAACAACAAACGTTGAACAAAGTGCTGTACATAATATAAACATCATACTAAACATAAAAGCAATAAAATTACTAGTAACAGAATAAAACAATAAAATAGAATAAAATAAAACATAAAACAAATCAA
>JAOXYM010000006.1:5862651-5879081 GCA_028567055.1 Leptatherina wallacei
GGGGGGGGGGGGGGGGGGGGGGGGGGGGGGGGGGGGGTGTTGATGGCTCTTGTCGCCTCTTTGCAGGTGAGTTTCCTGCAGGTCTTCTGTCCTAACACACAATTGTCTCCTTATCTACTTCCTCTCGCCTCCTCTGCAGACACTGTCTGTTTAGACTGCAGCTTGTCTTCTCTTTATACCTCTCCTCTCATCTCTTCTTTCATTATCAGCACTCTTCTGCCACAGCTGCAACTCAGCTGTATGCCATAACTCTACAGAATTTCTAAGTCACATCTCCAGTCAAAATGTATGTCAAAGTGTTTCAACCCAACACTTTCCAGAGTAAAGTTAATTATATATAGTAGATTTCTCTTTTCCAAGAGTGACCTAGCCATGAAGGTGGTACATTATAAGTTTATAATATACCACAAAACAAAGAGTGACTCTAATGACTCTTATTTTGCCCAAAAGAAGAAAAAAAAAAGACAGGAAAATTCAATAAGCTGTTACAAAAAAAACTTTTATTCTCTTTCTACCAGACCAGACTGGTGTTCTTCCCATTGGAACACTTCAACACCTTATCTCCATTTAATCTTCGTGCTACCTTGCACACTTACAGCAATCTTGTTTTTCGCCTCCTCCTACATCTTAATTCACTGTTTATGGCAACTGCCTCTATTTTCCCTCATCTAACCTCTCCTATGTTGCATTATCTGAGATAGAGGATCTCAGAGATGCCTCCTATGGCAGCGTAAATAAAACAAAAAAAAACTGAGAGGTGTTCCCCCCTCTCTCTCAAGTATGGAGAATGGCATGACCCATATTTGATAAGAAAACCAGCCATAGTTACTTATGGACTTTGTGTTTAGCTGTTAGATTTACAAACATTACAGTCAGCTGAGTGTAAATTAAGTTTGATCAATTATGAATTTTAATTGTTTCAGTGACCATTGAGGTTAATAAGAATAAATTGCTTAAGTCACATTTTGGATTTACCTGCGTGTGAGCTTACCATCATTCGTCAGAGCATCAGGGTACATCTCCTTCAGCAGGTCGCCGAGTGTGTGTGCGTTGCCTTCGGGTGAAACGGGGCGAAACTGTTTCTGGATGAATGGCCTGTCACTCAATGTCTGCAATTAGAGCACAGCAAATTAGCAAGTAGAGTAAGATAAATATACAGCACAGGAAACGCTACAATGTGAGGAGGGTTTCCAACTTCACACAAATATCCACCTCAGGGAGCAACTTTGACATTATGTAAAGAAAAGAAAAAAAACCTTTTCACTTTTCACATTCAAAAATAACTATGTTACTAGCCTGAATAGATACATTTTGTTAACTGTATGTAGCAGCTTTATGGTTATGTGTGGCACATCTGCAGAGTGTAATGAATGAAAAAAACGAGAAAGGAAGAAATCTAGATGCAATCTGACTTAAAAATTCTTGTACAACCATAAGAAAACCTGCTACAGGCTTGACATGTACAGGAGTATGTGTTTATTAATTACATGTATGCTGGGGGGGAGGATTGTTGTATTTAAATCTATCCGTTTCTGATGTGAGAATTTAACACTAAAAAATAAAAAGTAAAAAAATCACATGTAAAAAAACAGCAGTTTGGAAAAAAGCAGACTAAATATCCCATAAAAAAAAAGACGTTTTTTTTTCATGTATGATAACATGTGGCGACATTTTTCATGTCTCAGAGTTCGCCAGGTTAAACGTTTGGGAAGAATTCATAACACTGTGCACGCAAATGCTACGAATGAAAAAGTGGACTGTGGCTTTGATGAGCCCATCAGCATAGAATGTGATATTTAGCAATCCACGATGTTTCTACATATGTTATAAATGATGTGGAAATGTTTTATCCATCAAAATCTATCTGGAAGTCATTAACTGATGCTTTACTACATATTTCACAGAAAAGCAACTGACTTCACAGAATCAAAGCTCATCTGGTGCTCCCTGAGATTCTATAATAATCACATGATGATTATTCAGCCAAGTGTTTTCCTATTCATCGGTGTCATCCTCCTGTTCTTTAGAACATGTGAAAAAGAAGTGACCGGAAACTATAAACAATTTTTTATATACTACAAAGAAAATCGGATGAAATATAATTGCTGATCACATCCGCTCTTCCATTTAATTCAACTTATGTTCCCCTTTTCCTACATTTCAAGTTACAGGATGAGAAATATCATTACAATAATGTGGCCTTGAACTGTGACCTCTTCCTTAGTTGCTTATCATGGCAGTGATCTAGGAAGTGAGGCTTATCCTACTGCTGACCATGATGTAAATTAGTCTGGGAAGGAGCAACAGCTTAACGTAAACTGATGATAGGACGGCTAAACAAATGTGACGTCGTATGCAGCAAATATCCCAAGGACAAACTCAGCTGTGTTTGTCAAAGCCACAACATTTTGTGTGTGACATGTGTGGGAATCACAGTGCAGACTTACCAGCAGACATTAGACAAAAATCTATTAAAGTATGCCCAGAGTTGTTGATGGACTTTAACATCAAGGCTCATGTTGAGATGCTCCACCATGGCCGAACTGGTTTGTCTTTTTAGACATTTGTATGATTCGTTATTCTTTTCTGTATGATTAAAACTAAACTAGCATTATATCATGTATGAAAGGTCCAGTCGAATACTTAATATAAACCTTTTTAGTAATTTGGTGGAAAAATACATCATGAGATAAAGATTTGAAGACATAATTTGGAGACAATATGTATCCTAAAGTTTATTAGAAATGTATTAACTATTACTTTTAATAAGAGATTAAACAGTAATCAGATTAGAAGACCATTTAAGGATGTTGAAAGACTTAAAATGGTATTGTAAATTCAAGACTTTTAGATCAGAAATCTGTTAACTAATGAATATGACAAAGTCACATGTTATGATGCAAAGTAAATACAAAGATATATTCAGATCTAGATTTTTGTGAATACATAATAGGAACCATTGAATTTTCAGAACCTTAGCAACACCATTTTATCATCAAAGGTGCAGCGGGCAGAGCCGCTATTTTACCAAAATAAATCCTTTTTTTTTGTCTTGGCTAGCATTGATTAGGGGTGAATAATTTTTTATTCTATGTTTTTGTTGGTTTGTTTTTCATTGACCCTAATTCCACACGCTAAACTTTTAACTCATTTACTGGACATCTGGATATTTAAATGTGTAGTTTCTTTTCTTGAAATAATCTTAGCTATGAGAGAAAAAAAGAAAGAAAAAAAAATCTAAATTCAAATAAAAGCAGAAAGTGGTCTTATGAGCTGTTTGACTGGAGGTCAAAGGGGTTTATGATGTTGCTGAAAACATTCATTCATCCATTTTCCACCGCTCATCCAGGGTTGGGTCATGGGAGCAGCATCCTAAGCAGAGAACCCCAGACTTCCCTCTCATTCCTGACCTCATTCTTTCTGTCACTACCTATAGCTCGTGACCATATGTGAGGGTGGAGATCGATCCGTAAATCGGGAGCTTCGTGTTTTGGCTCAGCTCCTTCACCATGACAGCCCGATGCAGGGTCCACATCGCTGCAAGCACAGCACCGACCTGACTGCGTATCACCCGCTGCATTCTTCCCTCACTTCTGCCTCAAAACAAAACATGTGTTTTCCTAAGATGCTTCATTTAACAGCTGTCTGACTGAACTGTTACATAACAGCATTCCTGATTGCTGCATTGCTTTTTTTCTCCTTCAAAAAAACCAAACAACTATACACCTTTTGGATGGGTTTCTTTGATACTAGTACAGACTTTAAGCTCCTGCCACCATGACTGCTGATCTGTAGGATTAGGGTCTCCATTCACACAAAGGTAAACAACAGAGAATTAAAATGATACATAAGTTAAATGTACCGAAACATTTGCAGCCATTTGTTTGATATGCCTTTTGTTGTATTATAAGCTTCTCAAACCCTGTTCCAGAGTCTGATTCTGGCATGCTAGCAAGGATGCTCTTTGTAAATGTCGGACTCGCGATCGCTTCAGGGTCAAGTTAAAAATTCAGTGGTTGTTACCAAGTGACCCACGTCCTTAGGGCACATGAAAAGAGTGCTGGAAGCTGGACGCCATCCAAGGTTTAGTAACAGGTGGTGACATTTGGTATGTATTCCATTTGGTTAATCACCTGACATTTTTGGCACAACGGCAGCTAATTTTACTAAAGAGCAGTGCATGCTTGAATGAAAAATCGGTTTAATTATTCTTAAAAACAGGCAAAAATCTTGGATGCTTTGTAGTGATGTGTCGTAAACAGGGTAAAAAACTGAAAACTCTACACATTACTATGAATCACTTCAAGAAATGTATCAAATATCAAAAACTGAAAATGTAATAATGAGCTTATATTTTGCAGACAGAAGAAATGCATCAAATAACCAAGCATTTTTCTTATATATCAAGAGTTGAAGTCTTTTCTTAACTATAAGTATGCAGGTCAGTATCATTTCTATTGAATTCTAATCAAATACATCATCAGAGGGATCAGAGATTTCAAACTCCAGCTTTTCTGTACCTACAAAGAATGATCGGACAATGGAAAGCCTGTCGTCTCGAAAAGAGAGCCATAGTGCAGGCTGATACCCAACCTGAGGTGTCAAACGGAGAGTCTGACACACTATAGGACCTAATCATGGAGCTGTGAAAAGGAAACTAGCAAGGACCGGGATCAAGTAACCGAGTGGTAACTACACACCGCAGAGCCAGGCGCGAAACAGCAAGAGGAAGGTGGTAGAGGAGGCGTGAAGCCCTTGCTAAGGTTACACAGAAAGACTGAGTCACTGACAGGAAGCACGGCCTTTCGTGCGGGATCATCACCGAGAGCCAGAGCAGAGAGAGTGCGCCAAGTGACAGCTACTTCATTGCATTTTTAAATAGGTAACCATGAATTATTGAGCCAGGCGGCGTACAAAGAAGAGGCTATTGATCCATAAGGAGAGAAGCATGATACTGTTTGGATGAAGACACTTTCTTTTCAGCTGGTGCGACACCTTAGCTGGCACATCAGCACATGGCAACACGACAAGAGCGAGGTGTCATTAGGATTCAGGTGAAAAGATATGGCTCGCTCTCGCTGAGTGAAAAGCCCAGCGGAACTCAAGATGTCCCTTAATTGATGGTAGGGGAATCAATCCACCTAATTGATGGCAAAACAATGAACAGGGGTAAAGCACTGTCAGTCCATGTGCGTTTCCAGAAATTGAGAGGGGAGAGAGAAAGCATTTCCACTGAACTCTGAGATCATCCATTGGCAAATTAAAACTCCAGCCTCATTAATTTTAAAGATAAACAAAGTTTCTGAGAAAAAAAAAAAGCACACACACATACACACAGGAACGCTTACATGTACCACAAGAATGCTGCACATTTTCCAACAACCACAAAAACATATTTATGATTCAGGACGTCTTTTTAAAAGTGAAAAATAGGTGGAAACTTTCCTGAGCTGTATGTGTTTGTACTAGTCAGGCCAATTAAAATCAATTAGTCCTGACGTCACTATTGATGGGATCCTTCCACACAGGCAAGTTTATTTTCTTTTTTTTAGCTATAGTGGCCTTCTTTGTACAGTAGGTGAACAGGAAAGGGTTTGTATTAAAGGCACATCCATCAAAGGGACCCGAGTTCGGGATTTAAACCTGCGCCGGCTGTGTTGAGGAGTTGTATATGAGGCGGCTGCTTTAATGACTCCACATTACATTTAGCTCAAATAAAAATGGTCACTTTCTGTTGTTTATCTGGTCTGGAGCAACATTTTAGCAACATTTTAGTGACGGTTCAGCAAGTGAGTTCCTCATCACGCTGGTAGAGTTATGGTAAGTTAGCTTCATCTTCCGTAATATGTATGTCACTTTGTTGTCCACTTGAGTGAAATACTGCCATGCTCCCTTTTATCTTGTTGCCAACGTCTGCTCCAGTCTGTTACTTCCACAATTGGCAGAAACAGCACTGTAAATATTAATTCTGCATATCTGTGTATTAAAACATAACTTCCCTCCTACCCCAAACAAAGCAAGCACTCAACTATATGCACTGTTCCCATAACAATAACAATAATATCATTATTATTATTATCATTATTATTTCATTAGTTGTGCTTACTTTTGTCGTGCTTATTGCACACTGTTCAATACACAAAGAACGGATAAGTCGGCTGTTGATGCATACTGGACACTACTTGAATGCAACGGTGCTTCATAAATTTGCATGGTTACATGTCACATAGTTTTGGTCTGTGTATTATTGATGTGGTTTGTCTGAGGCAAAAAGCACAAGTTTTTCTTTTTCTTTCAATTAAGAATATGTTATCATCTAAACACCCCTCTACTGACTGATAGAAAATCAGCCTTTATCACTTTTAACCAATTTTGGTTTTACCATATCCATCTAAACAAGCAAGCATGGACTGCAGCTCTACCTGTGCATTAATCTTCAAAATATTGACATTAAGATATTTAATGGTAAATATTGACAGTATGAATGTATGGTTGTTTATCTCATTTGTCTCTGTGATGGACTGGCAACCTGTCCAGGGAGTAACCTGCCTCTTGCCTGATGACAGCTGGGATTGGCTCCAGCTCCCCTGTGACCATTAATTAGATTAAGCATTTATAAGAAACAGGATGAATAGATGGATGAACACCAATTATAAATTAATATTAACCATGACAAGTAAACACATATGCCAAAGCAAAACATTATTTTTCCAGGACACAATCTATGGTGGTCAATGCTGACCAATGGAGGCTAAAGCTTCTGTGTAGTTGTTTTAGTGTACTACACCACAAGTCTGTAGAACATTATTTATTAAATAAAATTACATGGTATGAATTTTGAATGGCACAATGAAATGGATGACTCACTTCACACAGTTTATGCAGAAAAAGAGTGGACAATTCAAAAACAGCAGTAAAGTCCATGTTTGGTTCAATGAAAGATGAGACTATCTCCTAGAGAGTGATCTTATCTGAGTTTTAGGAGTGACCAGTCTATACCATTGTTACCTAGATTTAATGTAATATTTTAGTGATACTGATTTTACAATAGCATAATGAATAAATAAATGGTCTGCCTTTGTTTTTAATACATTTTTTGTTCCAGTTTTTTGTTCTGAAAAACTGTCAAACATTTCCAACCTCATTTTAATCAGTCATCATTTTGTTAGAACCTGAAAAGCAACATGTTGCAAGCTAGGCTGATACACTCCACCACATCTTTAGATCAGAATTAACAACATCAGTTTTATGCTAAAGCTTAGCTACCACATGACTCAAAAAAATCCAAAGATGAGAGCATTTGAGTTGCTTGGTCGTAAAATATAGTTGCAGAAAAGTTTTCTTTCATAGACATGTTTCAGCTTAAAAACAAACCACCACTAGAGACAACATATCTCAACCACAACTACCCATTTTCCTCGGCACAGAAAGCACCTGCTGCCTGTGGAATGATTGCACAGAAATGTTTCAAGGATTTCAACATTTTGTAATTGTCTGTGCAGTCACCACATCCCGCCTTGTCTTAGTCAGCCTTTACATGATGTCCGAGAAGGAATAAACATTCTTCAAACCCGGCTGCTTCCAAAGCACCACAACAAAGGTGCCTTCCAGCTCTTGCGTAGAAGGTTAGTAAGATCTGAGTCAAGATGCGGGAACAGAGAGTGCTACCTGTCCAGAAAAACAATGTGAGGTGTCTTCAAAGGAGAACAGTAATTTTCACTTTCCGTTCAGCGAGACGACCGGCCCCTCTGGCTCTTTAAATCATAGAGTGGCGTCACTGCTGGAGCAGGAGGATATACTGGAAACAAAACAAGCTAATGCACGCATGGACACACTATCAGTCTTGCACAATGTAACAGACATGCCAAGTACTTGAGTGGAAGCAATTTAAATGACGAAGACAAACAAAAGAAAATGTCAACACTAAAGAGGAAGCATGAACAAGTAGGGGAAATTTTGCTTAGATTTTTACCAGATATATTTAGAGTTATATGTTTTTGTAGCCACAAACAGCATCAGATGTGAGCTTAAATTTGAATTGCATGTGTTAAAATGAAAAGACTTAATGTAATACTTCATTGCTATTGATCATACAAAAGCTAACTCATTTAAGTAATTACTTCGATTTTTTGGGGACAGAGAAGAAGGCAGACACACACAAATTAATGTGTTGTCCATGCCTATGAGGTGTCTTCTTCATGGGGACAGTGGGCCAGACGGAAATGAGCCCTCTGTTATTTGCGCTGAGTATTGTCATTAATTCTGTCTGCATCAAACACAGCACGTTATTTCCACTAAATACCACAATTTGGCTTTAAAGGACTCTGGGTGTGTGTGTTTGTTTGTTTGGGAAGAGGAAGAGAAGCGGGGGGGGGTCTTTCTTCTATGGCAGACATTCTGTTGTTACCTCAATGTCGTTTTTGTTTCAACACTTTCTTGTAGAGCTGGGTGATAAATTCATTTTGATTTGCTGTCCCAGCTGTCTTTGGGCTCCCGTTGGTTTTGTTGTTGTTTTTGAAAATACATTTTGTGTTGCAGACAGCAAATTGGAGAAAGCTGGCCAGGGTCTCCATACAATATAAAGGGTCTGCCCCTATATTTTATATATATATATACATATATATATATATATATATACATATATATAAATATATGAGAGAGAGAGAGAGAGATAAAATAAAAAAAACATATACTGTTCTTTTTGGGAAATTGTAAGTTAGGTTATAATGGAGCCTGATGACCATCAATACTATGACTACATTTCCAAGCTTACTTTTGAAGACTAAAGTTCTCCCACTTCAGTTCTGGTTAAACTGGTGTGAAAGCAGGCCAGTTCACTAAAAAGTACCAAGGTTCTGAAACTCCAGAATGCTGTCGGAACCAGAATGGTGTCTGTCTGAAAGCACAAACAGGTACACATAGAAGATAGCCGTCATTCAGGGCTGCAATGCTGCTCCGTACGAGATGAACAAGAAAGCAGCAACTGAAACTCCTGCTTAGACAAGACCAACTTCAGAGGAATCATTTTCACAGTGTGATCCCGTGTGATGAGAAAGACGCCCGGTGGAAAGAGAGATCGCAGATGAGGTCACATTACATAACCCTGAAGATAGAGCATCAGTACGGTGGGAAAGCCCTCGTCCAGCTCTACTTCCTTGATTTACTTAAAATATCAAAAGGACACAACGTAAATTAAAAGAAACATCAAGAAAGGAAATTTCACCTCCAGGTTCATCACCTCCTCAGAACCCAGGACACCATAAAGGCATTACAGAACTATTCACTCATGACACGTCCATCTTACTCCCGGTTTAGAAGTAAGGCAAAGTGGATTATCCTTCTTTAAAGTCAGATCAATTAGGAATGTGATCATGCTAAGCACAGCCAGTCTACAGGCAAACTAACAATTGATTGCAAAGGATACCAATGAAAACAGTCACTTCAGATTCATGAAGCCATGAATTCATGCTCTGAATGAATGAAAGAAATGAAAAATACTATATTAATCACCCAAAAAAAATGTAAGTTGTATTTTATAATCTACCTCATAATGCAATGACTTTTCTGTCAATCTTCGTCAGAATAGACGGTCCATGAAGTGTGGATTAATATCATAATCTCCATAAAGTTAGTTATCTCACAACATATTCTACTGTCATCAAGAAACGTATTTGCATCAAGCGTGCAAAGGTTTTGCATAATGTATGCACATGAAGCATGGTTGTGTTTTACATGCAACACTGTTCATCTAACAATTATATAGTAGTTTCCATGTATGGTTGTGGATGGAAACAAGTGGTAGTTTCACTTTTCTACATGATGAAGCTTAACGTTTTTGAATGTACAACAGTAACATTGTAGTTGTGATTATGCATTAATCTTACAGATACATAAACACAGCTACTACAGCTGCTGTCAGATTCCCCTGAGCGGCCATTCAGAAGCCAAATTAATTAATTCATCATTGCCGTGTGTGTGTCAATCCACGAATGTGACTGCAGCAGTTCACACTTGTGTCATGTTGAAAGTGATATATCTTTGTTCCTAGACTGAGTCTGATTGCCATCTCAAAATGTTATGGAAAATCACCAGTGGGATGATGCACACATGTCAACAACTAATTTATTTGCCAGCAGATTAATGGAAAGCACCTTATGTGTGAAATAGGCTTGAATAGCTGTTGCCACTTTTTTCACAGATAGTGCTAGAATGCCACCAAGATGCCCTCATTTTGCTCCCATTGCTTCGTCATACTGACCAGAGGAAGCACAGCATCCATTGTGCCAATTCACACTTAACTTACACATAAAAGAGTGAAGGTGCAACTCTTAACCGAGCAGAGACCAGGGCCATTTTATGTGTAGACTGAACTGGACGTGAATGAGGCTGGTGGCAGAAACAGAGCAAAATCAACAAAAGAATGACAGGATAAGCTAGCGTGCCTGGACATGCTAAGTTAGACACAGATGCTGCTGTGTGACACATCACAACTATGTTTCCACGACGCCAGCTATCTGAAAGCAGAGTGGGACGACGCTGCGCCAACGCTGTTTGATTCAAAGGGATGATGAGGGCGTCATCCTTGAGCAAGATCTCTGGGTGAAAAGTAGCAGTGTTTGAGCCTTCTTCTATCTCCTCTATCCACTTTATTTTCTCCTTAGAGCCCACATGAGTGTTGTTATGTCGAGTTTGGATCTTGCCACAACAAAATACAAAAAAAATAGAATAAAGAAGGAAAGAAAAGAAAAGAAACCTACCCTGCTGTTGCAACACAATCTGCTCGGCTTCGACGTACATTTATACTTTTAAACAACTATTTATTTCATTTCATGTTTTTTTATTTTATGTGACTTAGATTAAACAATAAAACCTGTTAATTATGGCCAGAGTCTTCCTTTCCTTCTCTAGTTTCAGCAACATTCCCATCGGCAAAATTAAGATCGATATCAAGATGATGCAAGTAGTGATGTGTACAAAGGCAAATCAGGAAGGGTGGTTGATAATGTCCTGGGTTTGTCAAAGTAAAATTCAAAGTAACTATAAAGTTTACTGATGCTAAATTAACAACATACTTGCTGCTCTAGTTTTGTTTACAAAGACTTTTTCTTGTACAATGGAGCATTATTACCGACACCCTACGACTGCAAGCAGTTCACTCAAAACAAACATCTAAACCATCTGAATGGAAGAAAAAAATCTGAATTAACTCAAGTGCAAAATACTGAATATTATGGGTTTAAACTTCTGTGGAGCCTCACGACACTTCGGATAGTAAAAGTGGTAACAAAGTGCTGCAGAAAGCTGCTATTATGAGTATTTTTAAGATCATAATGAACTAATTTAGTTCACGCTCTTCTCCAGACTTTCCAAACCTTCTTAAGTTGTAAATATTTAGCACATTGTTGGATTAAAACCACATTGTCTCCACAACAATCCAAACTTTTCAGGAATTCTGCTTATTTTCTCCAGTGTATATGGAACTCACACAGTGAAGTTGTGACCGGCTTTGATGCTGCAATTGTCATGAAACCAACACAGCTCATAAATGACCATGGAAACTTTCAATTCAGCCATGAAATCCACCCAAAGCTGGAATGGTCTGGGTTTCTTTTACCCGCCAGCCGTTAGATGGCTCGAGGGCTGCAACAAGTGCACGTCTGAGAGGGCGGGTTGTGTTGGTTGGACTGCATGTTTGAGTCTGCCACTTTAAAGGGTTATGTTTTATTACTAAAGAAAAGAATGTTTTAGTTAAAGTGTAAAATGGTTTATGTATGTGCCAAAGATTTAAAAGTAAAAACAAAAGCATTGAACCTTATGCAAAACACTCAGTGTTGACAGTGATTGACAGCTGTTCCTCCGTACCCGGTTGTTTTGCAAAATGTAAATGCAGCCATATGTGGAGCCTTGCAGTTCATATTAAAAGTTAACACACTTAATAATAAATCATCAGGCTGGGAAACTACCAGCAGTCGCAGCAGATATGGTGACGGAAAAACATGCTTGGTAGGAAAGTTCATTCTATCATCTTTTTACATAGAAGTCCTGCTCTGCTGTTAAAAGCTACATATCGCTTTCTGTTCCATGAGATGACACTTAACACAGTCATTTAAGGCTACAAGTATTTTTGTGCGGTTTTCAGCTCCACTCTCAGACATTATTTTTCCTAACTTGTCTTGACAGGCCCTTAATTCTTAAGTTGCTCAAAAGACTCAGTGACAGTGACGAGGGGGGGCTTTTCTGTTTGTTGCAAGTTCACATTAAGGCTGAATGAACTTAAAAGCTTAAAGCAAGAGATTCAACTCAACATGTTCTGTAACAAAAATCCAGATGTGTTCAAACTCCTCATTTACTTGACCTGTTATGATGATTCTTCAGCAAACAGCACGATTAAAACTGTGTTTTTAACATTAAATTATTCCTTCACAATTAGCTCTCGTAAATCCGATTTTTTTTTATGACTCATTCTCTGTAATTCCTGACTTTTTCAAAACCCTTTAAGTTGCAAAATTAATTTTCCACACTTTTTTTCTAGCTAGATCTGCTTAAAACTTGACTCAAAGTGCATTTTCCCTGCTGTCTGGCTTGAAGCCGGCTAATGTTTTCCAGGAAAGAATCAGCCGATTATTCATCCCAGCATCTTCCTTTCTTGTCCTCCAAAAGGGACTTTTTACCCGAGTCAGGATGAAGCTACAGAGGCTTGGTGGAAACACCCGACCTTAAGCTGCTTGTCTGCTTTTGCCTCCTTGTTCCCAACAAAACCTTAAGGCTCGCCCACTGGCTCACCTTAGGGCAGTGTGATTGCACACATCCATAGAAGAGTCATGGGTAGTAGTTTTTTGAAGTGTGGGGGCTTGCATTATTTAGAGGCTGGCTGTTATATCACAGGTCAAAAGGTAAGCACATGTTACAGCGTGTGTGATGAGATTATTAAGGTAGGAAAATGAAAGGTTTCATTATATGTGGAAAACTGTGGATTACCCAATAAAGGATGGAAGAAACACCTACACTAAATTCTCTTACTCATGTGGTTTAAAGGCAGGTATCATGGCAGGTTTACATAGACTGAGGTAAAACAAGACTATTCTTGTTTAGTAGAGAGATACATACTGTATGTCAAGAAGAAGTCAAAGATCCCTCCGTTGTTCAATATGGAGGACTGACAGGTGGAGCATTTTCTTATACATTAACTTCTAAGTTTTTAGGCAGAGGCAAGACTTAGTGTAGGTCTATCGCTACATTAGGATGATTACATGGGTTTTAATATATGAAGAAAAGAGAAAAAGGAGTCCGTTTCATCGCTTTTTACTTGCCAGATTGATATTATGAATATAGAGCATGACTTCAAATAACGGATAGTAACCTGTACAGTCGACTAACCTATGAGACAAAATGAATCAGTATATGATTGGAGGTGATTTCCCTGCTGAAGCAACGCAGACTAATCTTAACACTGCCCTCTGGCTCCATCTACAGGTATGAAAGGATAAACATTACATTTATACTTGCATCTAAATTTAGTGCAAACTACAGTATATATAATAAGATCAAAGGTTTTGAAAGGGGCTATTAATTACATGCGTGTGTGTGTGTGTTACCTGGTATATCCTGAAGGGGATGTATCTGAAGCCTCCCTCCTCAGTAGGATATTCCATCAGCTTCCTGTTCATGGCCCAGAACTGGTCAAATTTATCTGTAGCAACCACACACACAGATCAGCAACAGTAAAAAAATCACTCAATTATTAAATGTTTATTTACTACGACTTATCCAGAATGCATCAGTCATTAGCTGCACAAGAAAATGCCTTCATTCATAAAGACAGACACGGTTTTCTAATGTGGCGGTCTTCAGGATTAGAATTTTGCATTATTCAGATTAAAGCTAAAAAGTGGCAAGTAATGCTCATCTAATCTTCCATGTATAATATCAGCATATCATGAGCACCATGATACTGTTTATCGTACATTTTCTAACCAACTATATGTAAAATGTCAATTGATGTATCAGAACCTTCCAAACACAGAATTAATTGGACTCATGTTGAATTTAATCAGACCAGGGTGGGAAAATGTATTTCATATAGACACTCATGTTTGGACCACTGTCTGGTTGTGAGTATAAAACAAAAGTATCGCTCTGAAAATACTATCAAAAAATCCCAAACAAAGCCCAGAACTGGACCAGTGCAATAAGATGAAATGAGAATAGGTTAGGAAGTTTACATGAGCAGAAATGAGTTCCTTAATCCAAACATAAAACCTCTACAAAAAAAAAAAAGGGTTAGAGGAAATTTACTTAACGAGAGCCTCAACTTTTTATGTAATAGTGATAATTTTACAATACTCGAGCAGATTCTTGAATTGATTTGAATTTGAAGTGTTTTTAAAGTAATCTTTAGTAAATTACAGGTCAGGTTGCCTTAAAAGACGACAGTAATGCTAAATCTAACACTATAATTTGTAATAAAAAATAGTAGCTGAAGATCCATGTCCACTGTACGTTGTCTGCTAAAAGAACAGTGACTGATTTCACATTGATTTCCATCCACCTGTGTTATGTGGAGGTCATATAAAAGAATACAAAGACTTTTAAAATCAGTGGAAATCTAGAGTACTCTAAATGTCACTGCCGACTACGTAGAGACACAAGAAAAGCTTTGTCTTTTGGTTGAAGTATCTCTCACCATTAGAAAAAAAAAAAAAAGATTCACCACAACATGTGCTGGTTTCAAACTCTGCATATGAACCACTTTTTTTAGTTTTTTTTTTTCTGTTTCTGGTCTCTTTTGGACGCGAAAGTTTTAGCTTAAAGTTTCATCTTAAAGTTTCATCTCTCACTTTCACGTTTAACGTCCACTCCTTTGTTCTGGATGAGTTAAAAGTCTTGCTTTGCTCTCTGTTTAATTAAGTTTAACGGCCATGAGCCCAACCCTGAACTTTGAATCCTGCTTGCTTACTACTGCTCCCCCTCTGACCATTTCTTTTCCACTGTTTTTTTTTTAAACGATATTTGAGATTTCTTTCTCTTTAACACCATTAGTTTCAGGGGAAAGTGGAAGGGAGATGAGTGGTCGAACTTTTGCCGGTTTAAGGCCCCTGGGGTTTTTTTTTTTTGCTAACTTTTTTTGAACATTTTAACTCCCACATGTACAGCACACAGTTTTGAGAGTTACAGGCCAATAACGTGCAACGAGAAAATGCAACAAATCATTTCCAACCCCTTAAAACTTATTTGCATAAATGAATAAAGAGAATTAAGATGAGCTTATTTTTCACTTACATCAGTGGAGTAAAATAAACATGAAGTTCAGTAATTATTGATGGAGACCATGAATAGTGTTAAAATACATCCAATACGGTACTTTGATTACCCAGAAGTGCGTCTCACACAGTTGTATAATTATAGGCACTGCAAATATCACCTGACAGAAGCAAGTTCAGACTGAGAAACTCTAAGCAGATTCAATGACTGCACTTCAAAATGTTTCCCCATCAGCACAAATTCATCCTTTCAGCTTTTCACCACTAAACCAATGAAATATACCTAAACCAATGTGAAGCAGTCACACATAAAGGTAAGCTGTTTAAACATTTCAAAAGAAGCTATGATGTTTTTATGTCACACAACATGAATAAATACAGAATTAAAACCTCAATAATTTCCCTCTAAGAGGGATAAATAAAGTACATTTCATTTCATTAACATTTGTCTTTGAAACAACACACACTCAACACATGATTTAATCTATTTTTTAAATCCCCAGACTTGAGCCTTGGTCATCCAGGCCCAAATCTACCTCTAACCACTTTGATACCATTGCCCTTAAATATATTTTGAATATTTCATTAAAAATCATATATATTTCATCAATTGTATACATCTATATTCAAAATACATTTAATACATTTCTATTTATTTTATTAAATATAAATTTACATGCAATTCAAATTTTAATCTATATATTTTAAATGTATACATTTATAACTAAGATAAAATAAAAGTGATTGGCACTTAAAATTTAAATAGCAATCATGTCATTTAATCAAGCAAAAATGTCAGCTACTTCTTTCTTAAAATGGAGGATTTGCTTTGTCTTTTTTGGAATAAAACAGAAAGATTTGGACATTTCAAAGTTTAATCTAATTTCTTACTCATTCATAAATGAATTAACTGATAAGCTGAAAATAAAAAGAATAATTAGCTGAAGCATTGTTTGTAAAAAAAAAATTATTAAACAATTAGTGTTGATATAGTCAAGCAATTTTAGTTTTAGGAATTTAAATACAAGTAAAATTGAAATTAAACTAAATATACTTTATTTATCCCTCTTAAGGCCCGGTCACACTGCCTTTCGCGGGCGTATCGCGGCTGAATCACGGGCAGAAATGTCTGCCCGTGAAGCAGACGCTGTTGGACGCTTTGAGATCGCG
>JAOXYM010000006.1:5879181-5903649 GCA_028567055.1 Leptatherina wallacei
CCGGCGTCTGTTTCGCGGGCATACCACGGGTAAACAGCTGGTTAGCCAATTTTGCACATTTTCCACCGCGGGCAAAAAAAAAAAATCGCAAAATTTTACCCGTGATTCAGCCGCGATACGCCCGTGAAAGGCAGTGTGACCGGGCCTTTAGAGGGAAATTGTTGTTGTAGCAGGGTACTTTAAAAAAAAAAAAAAAAAATTTGAGGGGGAAAACTTTTTTTCTCTGCTGATAATTAACAATGAGAAATTACAGATACAAAAGAAGGTCAGGTTATTATAATAAATACACTCTTGATGGGGGCAGAAGGCAGCTGCAAGGAAACAGGGTGTAGTAAACTAGTTGATCAACTATCACAAGTCTTCAACTGCCCCCACACAGAAATGTGGCCCATACGTCCCCACACCAACTCCCACATCACAAGCTTCACCTACACAAAATATCACAACCAATCACAACCGACCAACAGTCACCCCAGTTACAATCAACACCTGTGAGGAAATAAATCTGGACAGATGGGTGGAAATGGAAGGGGAAAATATCAGTGGGACAAGTTGTGGCTTCTGAGACTGCAGTCAGACTAGAGTTTATAAATCTAAGAATCTGGATATATTTATTGTATCTGTGAGAACACCCCACCCAACAATCCCCCTGTATGTGACATGTTCAACAACATAATACATAGATAAATTCTTGCAGTGTGTGTGCAAGCATGTGTGTAGGCGGATGAGTTGCAGGAAGATGAGAACACCGGTGGCCCTGAGTGTTAATGAGTGAATGTGTGACTGTAGGATTGTGTATCACTTCCCCTGCCAGCTGCCTGTGGTCTTTCTTCTTTATCATGTGCATGCACGTGTCTCACCGTTCTGCAGGCCCATCCACAGCTGTTTATGGTCTTTCTTCTGCATGTCATTCACAACTTGGCTCTTGTGCTTCAGGGCGTCAGCCTCCTTGATGCTGGACATGAAGTGGGCCTCTATCACAGAGTTGGTTGGACAGTGGAGAAGGTCACGATCTGGAAAACTCTGACATACACACATACATTTTATTAAAAGTTGGGTTATTATTCTTGGTTATTAATAGTCACTATATACAAATGAAAATTACCATTGATTTAGTTTTACGGTAGATTTAGTTTTATGGTTGTGCCTGGCTGTTATTGCAAGTTCACCATTTTTATTTGTGCTTTTTGTGGTTTGGCAGGTATTGTGGAGTGCTTTTAACCAATTTAATTATTTTAAAGCTTTGTTAATACCGGGAAACAGATTGTTGCCTGAAGACTTAACCAAAGCAATAAAAACCAAAACTTTGCTAAATAAAGACCAAGTGTTCAAAAAAGCTGCAGAGCAAACACATTCTGATTGGCTCTTACCTTAAAGTGCACAGTAATGCCCCAGGGTAAAACAGTGTGAGAGGCATGGAGGTCAAACAGAACTCCAACTGGATAGTGCCTTAAATCCAATGGAATTACAAACAGACAATAATGTTAGTAGGGAAAAACATTTGGGGCTGTGATCAATTCATCCCAGTGAATAGTTAGTCAAAATGTCTATTTCAACTTTCAGTATTCAACCCAACTATAATGTAATCAGTCTTTCCAGGGAGGTAGCTTCGTTAAATGTGGTATTCTTGAAAATGTCATACAATTAAATATAAATCAGTTATTCCTTTTTTTCTGATGTAGTAGATTCCAGTTTTCAGAGATGAAGAACATATTTCATATTGAACGTACATCCTGTGTTTTGATTCCACTGATAATTAGTTCTAGCGAAGATCTGGTTTTGTTTTCCAAACCCAGAGAACCACAACAGAACCACAGTATTATATCACTTTAAACATCTCTTCCAGTACGTGTCTCTTATAAGGCATTAACAGACATCAGTCAATTAAGACAAGCCACAATGAGGTCAACCAGTCATTTAAACACAATTATTACAGGTTACCAGACCATAAAGAGGTATCTTAAAACTATAAAACTATAAAACAGCATAATGTAATGCATTGGTAAATAATTTAGAGTTTAAAGTAAGACAAAATAAGCAGAATATCTTCATGTTTAAGTAACTAAAACTGGTAAACACTGATAAACAATGAATGATTAAACTTTAATTAAAAGCTTCTCATTTTCCCCAGCGTGTTTTACAACGATTATGGTTTCTCTCCATTCGCTCACTCCGTTACTGATGCAATAGTGACACCTTGTGGCCAAATTTGTGCCTGCAGTCTTTTAACTGCCTCTGCTGCTGGCATGTGGTCAGAAGAGCAAATAAAGCAAAGCAAGCTGAGACTTTTACTGTGGGTGAGATTGAAGTGTCAATGCACTTCTATGATTGTGGATGCTTTCTAGAACACAGATGATTGCAAGTTGTCAAACACCAAAGATGTTTTTTAATCCCAAAAAAGCAGATTGTAGTTCGATTTTAGCTCTAGAAATAAAAATTATGTTTATTTACACGTTGATGCCTAAATTCTACACAAGGCAAGTGTCCCGATTATACTGCTAGCTGTAATTTTACAGCTAGCAGTGCATTGTGTTGATACTGTGTATCAACACAATGCACAAACACATTTCCCATTCTTTTTTTCCCCCTGAGACAACAACTAAAATCAGTTAATGTAACACCCTCTTACCATTTGAGTGGTGTTCCTTCATACTCAAACCACATCTCTTCCACGTCCTCTGCCCTCATCACTTTGAGGAAGTGTTTTTTCACCTTGTCTGTCACCAAAGGTAGATAGCTCACCCTGGGTAGCAGCAGCTGAAAAAGTTAAGAGGACAGAGGAAGACACATTGTTAAAATAGCCTGAGCTACAGTTGCAATTTGGTGAAATTCAAAGTCTGTGTATGCATTCCTGTTTTGTACTCTTGATTTCAAAGAGTTTAACCAAAAAAAAAAAAAAAAACCCTTGTAAGGAAGCCTGGAAAGAACTTAAGACGTTTTACATATTTTTCTACTGTACAATTATAAGTGGAAGAATTGTGTTCATATTATTTTATTCTATGTGATAGAAGCTGTCACAAATTTTAGCAGCAGAGATACAAGGTCAAACGCAGTAGACCGACCGGTGCTTACGGTTCTTCTATGCAATGTATGCACGGTGCATCAACACAGAATGGTGCAGAAAAGCAATGCGGCAACAGCTTTGTCAGCAAGAATATAGGCTCTGCTGCTGTACCGTGAATAATAATGATGAAGGGTTCACTTATAATTCATATCAAGGTTGAAGTTAAAAGGATTCTTGAAAACTGAATCACATAAAGGGTTAAAAAAAGTTACCCTGACAACATATTTTACTTTCCAGATACTGATTAACATGAATCAGACTGATGATAAGTCAACATAATCAACTATAACTTAATAAATGAATGTAAATGAAGATAATGGCTATTCTTTTTTGCTTTTTTTTTCAGTGACAAGTTCCCTTGCAGTATCAATAAAACATCCATCCATCTATCTATCTATGATAACAAATAAGGGATATGGAAGTATCTTAAAATGAGGACAACTGGTATGTCATATAAGGAGTTTTTGACTTAGTGGGTGTTACAAAGGACTCTCAAAATCATGTTAGGCCCAAGTGTTTCCATATTCCTATATATCAGTGTATTTTTCTACTTACATAGTAGGGCTCTGCCTCTCTCTCAGTAGCCTCATCCGGGTTCAGAGTGAAGCAGGTGGGTATCCGGCCAAACCAAACGTCTCTCAACACGTCCTTGTCATCTGCCATGCTGTTGATGCTCCCAGTGACACATAAAGAATAAATTCCCCCAACACAGAACCCTGAGTCCAAAGGCAAACAGCTTCCTGCTGTGAGAAATACAGCAGATCAGACAGTAAAGTAACAATAAAAGTTTAAGCATTATCATGCCTCAATCAAGAGAGGAATGCAACAAAGGCTAGCCCAACCCTGAATGAAGTAACTTGACTTGAGGTCTGAAAATGACATATATATGGTAAACTATCAGCGGAGTTATCACCAAGTCATAGAGGAAGCAACTTTCCTGCTGGACTTGCAAACTAACTGCACGCCTGTCAAACTACGCAACTGTAATGCCAAAACTGACATTAGCTTGATAGCTAGGCGCGCTAACTTAGCTGGTGGAAATATAGCAAAGAACAGCTTATCGTGAACTAATGTGCTATCTAAGAGGTTACTGCTAATATTTCACACGGAAATATAGTCATTGTGCACGAAAAGAAGAGGTGTTATGGGCGAACGCCTTACTTTTTGTCGGTATTTTGTAGTCAGACTGAATGAGAGAAGGGCCCTCTGTCGTGTTATCATTCTCCTGTCACTACACCGGAAAACAGCTTACATTTACCGCAAAACAGCGACACCTTGCGACCAAATACTATACTACGAATGCCACGAAAACATATACAAATATTTATTCTGGTCGTGTTTAGAAATCACTGACATCTTCAGTTGAATCAAGAAATTATAATTATATGTAATGTGTTTTAAAAGTGTATTCATGATGTACTTGTAAGGAGTTTCCGAACCGTTGGGTGACGTCATCGATTCGCGACGCGACATGTAAATACGTTTAAGCAGGAGTGCCTCTGTAGTGCTCATCGGTAGCTTCAAGAATGGATAAGAAATTAGATACGGACAGCCTTGAAATGCGTCTTCAGGCGCTGGAGAACCGAATGTACGGTGAAAGAAGAAATAAAAGTGGAAAACCTGTTAAGGTTCGTCAAATGTTTCTGCACGTGTACAGGGTTGTACTGAAAAAAAGAAACAGTTTGCTAGCTAGCTAGCTATTAGCCTAGTACAACAAACGATGGTTCTGTCATTTGGGGAAGGGAACGCCCTGTTTGTTTTCCTACTCCGCATCTGTGCGATGGAAACTCAAAACAAGTGTTAGCAGAATCTGACTGGTATTAAATTCGGTCTGAGATAATAAAATGTACATTTATTCAAGCAGCTGCATTGTTAGCTATTTAGCAAATGCAGCTAGCTATTCGTCATCTAGCTAACTGTTAGTTCCATGAGCCAGATTTGTGTGTGTGTACATGAGTGAAATGTTTTTAATAAAATGAAAGTATCACGTATCATGCATGATACAAAACATTTTACTACATGATTTATGTCACCAAAATACGATGAGATTATCTGTTTCCAAACATATAGGAAATTGAATGACAGATATGCAGCTCCGAGCTATGCAATGGTAGCAACATGTTCCTAAGGGGCTGCCTCACTAGAGCATGTGATGTGACAAACACTTGGCTTACAAAGAGGCATTGAAGTTGGGTGGCTTTCTAGCAGATTATGTTTCTTAGTGCCACAAAGCCCTATTTATTGAGATAGCAACTTGATTCAGTATATGGATAGCTTATAATATGAAGTATCTTATCATTCCTGCTCTCTTGGACTTAGAATGAACCCTTATATACTTAAAAATTTAGATTACTTTTAGGTTTTTATGCTGCAAGTTGTTACTTTACTTTTATTAGAATACATTTGAAGTTCTCACAAGTGTGTTACTGAGGAAGTTAGAGGAGAAAAGTGCATCAAATAAAAAAATGCTTTCCTTCCATTGTGTTTCCTTTGGCACCTGAGCGTTTTTGATTTTGTTTTAAGTGTCAAACACAGTTGTACATATTCCACAAGAAGGCTACTTCTGACTTTTCTATACATTTACTAATATTAAAACTGATCTGTGTATTTTGTCCTGTAGTGCGCAGAATCTTTGGCCAGGATTCAGTCAGGTCTGACCAACACAGCCAACAAGAGAGAGAGAGTAAAGATCCTGCACAAGAAAAGTGAGTCAGCCATATACTGCTTAAATTGTCATACTCCAGATAGAAACTTATTTATGTTGCGTGCATCACACTTTGGGTTTTGACTTTTAATCCCTTTATCTTTTTTTTTGTTGTTAAATTCATTCAACATAGAATTAAAGTTCAAAAGGTGGAAAGAAGGGTAATGTGCACTGAAAGTGTTTGAACCACAGGGCTATGTTTCATGTGTTATGCTGATTGATAATTAAGGGCCTTTCAACAATTCTACTGTCATTTTAGGTAAGCGTTGAACATTTATGTCAGTTTTTGCATAAAATTTCCAAAGAGAAGTGACAATGTGTTCAAAGGACTTTTCCCCTTATTTGATTTAAGCTGTGGTTGCTGAATTTTTAAACGTATTCATTGGTGTGTGTGTGTGTGTGTGTGTGTGTGTGTGTGTGTGTGTGTGTGTGTGTGTGTGTGTGTGTGTGTGTGTGTGTGGTGCAGTTGAGGATCTGATGAAATACCTGGACCCCCAGTTCACTGACCACATCTCTGTACCAGATGCCATGAAACTGGAGTTCATCCTTGCTGGTAAGTACCAGAAGAGCACTAAATGAGTGAAATTAAAATGATTGCGATCATCAACAGTTATTTGACCTGAATGTTATTATACTTATTTAACCCTAGAACACTAAAGGTGGGTATATTTCACCCATGCTACATTGGTTTTGAATGGGTAGAGTACACAACGTTAGTGTTCTAGGGTTAAATGCTTTAAATATAAAACTCAGTGTACTTGTATATGTTTGTCTGTACAGAGGAAGAGTTCCTGCTTTCTCAAGCTGCTTTGCTGGAGCAGGTCAACAACTTGCAACCACTGTTGGACAGCACCTATATCAGAGGTTTGAATCTGGCAGGACACATGTTAATTAAATATACTTAAATCTGGACTGTAATATTAGCTTTTATTCTTCAAGTGCTTTTAGCCTATTGTCTTTGGATATACACCTATCCAACATTAAACAATCAGATAAAGTGGGTAACACTGCTAATCTTGTTACAGTCTAATGTTCCAGGAAAACTTGTGTCTTGGGATTAACAAAGTTATTATTTTGACACTTACTACATACCATATATAACAATATCACTGACTGTTCACCCTCCTGAGTTTTATTGCCAGTTTAAAGCCTGTTTATTCAATGATTTGTTTTTTAATTCTTTTAGTTTTCCCCTTTTTTTGTGGTATTGTCTTACTACTAAATTAATTGAACAATAATGTTATATATTATCTTTTAATATCTTTAAGTCTGTGTTATGTGTTTTGGTTCTTTACAGATGTACCTGAGCATGCAACCAAGCTGCAGCGTCTTTCACAGATTCACATTAAAGAACAGGTAGCATGTTCTCTCCGTCTCTCCATCTACAGCTTTAAGTCTTTCTATATTTATAGGTTTTACAAATTTTTTGCCTGTTTGTTTATCTTTTAGGACCAAACTGAGGCTCAGTCAATTGAAGTGAAGAAGCTATTTGAGGAATACAACAAAATGGTACTATTAACTTCTATATATGCACTTCAGATTTAAGTAATAGAATCAATGACCAGACATGAAAAATCACAGAAATCTCAGATTTTTGTTTTTCTTTGTGTGTGTCATTATAAAATTCTCATAATGTTGTTTTCTTGGGATTAAAAATGTATATAATAATGCATAAATATTCATGTTCTTAAAGTAATTTATCTTAATAACATTAATTGTTGCTGACATAACTCATCACTCAGTAACATCTGACCTCTGATTGGCAGATGTTCCTGCTGTCCAAGCAGTTCACTCAGTGGGATGAGACCCTGAGGAAGATGGAGGAGACCAAAGGAATCCGACCTGTGGAGTAGTTACTGTCAACACATACACCGAAGATGAGAACGGTGATGAAGGAGCAGGCTGCACTATGGTGGGAGCTCTTGATCAGATGTGTTACATTATGTAGCTCCTTCTACCCCAGTTAAGTCTACAGAAAATTGCAGAGTTTTGCATAACTAAATTTTTTCTGGTTGGTGTTTGATTGGTAAACATTTCACTAAATCTAATGATAAAACTATAAAGGATGAGAACTATTGCCTTTCTTCTTCTATTGTAGTTAGTCTAATTGATCTCCCAGCTGTTGGTGGTACTTCTCAAACACCATCTTTTAGTGTATCACTTTCACAAACCCAGTAAAACAATAAAATGTGTATAAGAATATAAAAACTGGTGGAAAGAACTGGGTATTATTTGACTATTATCGGCTGGTAAAAATGTACTCCTTCATTTGATCTGTAACTCAAACAGCTCTGCGATACTGCTGTTATTTATTGTTGAACTATAGAGCTTTGTATTGTTTCATATTAACTAATGCATTCCAATACTGTAAGCCTGTCAAGTAACTAATCCTTTACCTTATCCACATGCATACATCATCAAAACTTTGTATTTTCCTTCTGAATCCCACCTCAAATATTATGAAAATTTTGATTTTAAAATGTTTACTCTGTCTATTAAGCATACGACATGGGTGCAGCCTATATAGTAATAAAATATTTTTTCTTTGATTGTTATTAATGTGTGATGTCTTTACTTTTTAATAAATTAATTTTTAATTAATTTTTTTAATTAATTTTCAATTGCTGTGTAAATACTCTAAATCTAAAATTTACACCAAAACCCTAAAAAATGATAATTAAGAGGTTAGTAGACCATGTATTTAATCTCTTCTAAGACATAGAGTCATTCGTACTTTCTCTGATAAAGTAGAAGAAGTTAAGACTTTTCAGATATGGGACTTAAGCTGCATTTTTATTTGTTGATCAGATTTTCAAAACATTTTTCTTTTGAATATAGCTTTCCTGAATGGTGGGGTCTCACCAAACATGAAGTAAATTTTTAAAAAGTATGCCATTAAGAGTGAATGGAGCTCTGGAGGATAAAAATATTCTCAACTTGTTTTCAATTGAGATTTTTCTGTGAATTCTTAATTTAAGCACACTGAACTGGTCTCCTGTTGCTTAAGCAGAGGCTTTGGAAGTGTCTATTGGAAGTGTGAACAGAGCAAAAATTATTAGGTAAATGTTACTGTATGTCCTTACAGATTAATTACAAAAATATAAGTAGAGTAGCAGTTTTTCATCACTATAAATGTAGCCTATATCATTAAGAGAAATTAAAGAGGTGCATTGCAAATCAGTTTCAGTACGGCCAGATTTTCTTTTTATTACATACAGTTGTGTGCTCAACAAAGGAATCAGCCAGTTTAGTGAGCTGCATTTGTAGCATTGAGTTGAAGCTCAAGATTTTACACCAACCAATGTTTTATAGTTCATCCTTAAAGAATGATGATCTAAATAAATTATGTATCTCTTATGATGTAAGATTTATTTTGAATCAACCTGCGTGCAATTGTATCTCAGTCTGCAGCACAACCATCGTATGGGGAATCACATGCAGTTATTGAGATATGAAAACTCCCATCAAATTTGTACATTTGACTTCTTTCTACTCAAGTTAACTGAAGGGCAGATAACCTCCTTGTATGAGTCAGTGATAAATGTGTCATTGCGTTATTATCTTAAAGAAGAAAGATAAAACCAAGGTAGACCCAGTGCAGGGGAGACTCAGGAAGAAGAGATTAGGGCATCACAACCCCTCCAAAAAAGTTTGTAACCTGCTGTTGCTTTATGCTTAAAAATGAAATACACTACTAGATCACTAATTTGACCTCAAATCTAAAATGTTTTGTGTCTGAGTTCATTGAACATCCTGACACTTAAAGAGAAACAGGACTGGTGATGTCAAAGAAATGGCTGCATGACCTAATACACTAAGAGAATGTTACTATTGTAAAAACAATGACAACTGTTGCATTTACAATATGGGATTTGAAGGCACTTTGAATAATTGAAGAAAAAGCTATTTGAGTTTCAAAGTTTGCTCAACTTCAGTTTAGATTAATGTATGAACTACCTTATTAAAAGGTATCGTATATTTCATATAATTTATACCATGGTCAGTGAGAAATCTAATGCCAACTGGCGTGTATTATTTTCGTAGTTCGGCGAGTTAAATCAGTTATATCACTCCGTTACAGGCGTCACCATAGCAACGCGTTAATCATATTCATATAACATAGTAATAATACCAATAATATAAATATGATCTTATTATATAAATATTTAAGTAGTGCATTTCTTTTAAAGACTCTGAACGAGTTTCTTCAGTCTCAAAGGAAAAATGACTTATGGTAACTCCTGTATGTATCAGCGGGTCGATTAAAATAAAATAGATTCTCACAGAAAGAATCTACATTAGATTTTAGCAAGCTAAGATGTTGTTGCTACCTCTTCTACGGTCAATGGTTGCTACCCAACATTAAAGTTTCGATGTTTTTCAAACAATTAGGGTGTGTCATGTATTCTTCTCCATGGTAACTGCTCGTGTTTAGTATAGACGATCTTTGGTTTCGTGTTTGCACCAGTAGGAAGGCGCCTATCGACGGGGGAAGGACGGGACTTTTCGGGCGGCGGGCCGGTTGGTAGCAAAGCAGCGGACCGTCATGGACAGGACGGCCGTAGTTAAGGTCGGAGCCGCGGCCAGCGCGAGCGTCTGTGCCCTGGTCGGCGGTGTGGCACTAGCTCAGTACATTGTCGCTAAGAAGAAACGAGCCGGTAAAAAAACTAAGATCATAGAGATGGTGAGTAAAACTACACTCCAACTGCGTTGTCAAAGCTAATAAAGGTAGGTAAGAAACAGGAAGTGTACGTTAGAGGACTTCAAAACAAAGCTACACTTCTTGCAGTATTAAAGAGCTCTGCTTTGCGTGGTTAACTTTATTGTGAAAGTAATGACCAGAAATTAAACGGCAGGATATTCGCCGTCTTTACAATTGTGGACTTTCACTGTTGTGCGCAGGCGCACAGGTTCCCTCAAACAGCAACTGTTTTTAGAGGTCACTAGCCAGTTTTTCCTCAACAGAAAGAGCAAGCAGCTTTTCTGTAATACACCACAAAGCTGACAGCTGACTTCTGTCAGTGGTGACAGCTCCTTCACTTCGTGCTGTGCCGCTGCCCTTAGTTGTATAGACTGCAAAAAATGTTATGCAAGCTTCTGCAGAACATAAAGTACCACCAGTCCCCCAGAAATCAGCATTGATATTCATCATTGATCATTGTAGGAACCAGGGCGTTCATTTATAGCAAACTCTTTTAGGTGTTTGTGAAGCAGCATATTTTATTTGTTAATTTATGTTTTTATAAACATGTAACGTAACTGCTTCTTCCTGTTGGATGTAACCACAGTTGATCATTTTCTGCATATCTTTCTGTCCTCCTCATCTTCCTCTCATGCCCAACACTTGCATGTCGTCTGTCAGAAAATCCAGAACCCCCCCCCCCTTCTTGTCTAGCCACTCTATTTTTAGCATTATTATCCAGTATGCCCAGTAGGTGTCCTTTGCATGTTTCTTAACCAGCTCAATCTTTTACTTTGTCTTGTTTAAACTAAGCTGTCTCTGATATACACATTCCTAATCCCGTCAATCCTCATCCCTGTCGATGCAATTCTTAGCATTGTTGACTCACCGTGCCTCCTCCTCTGCCACCCTTTTGTAGGTGGCACAGTCTCCAACCTATATTACATAATAGGATACATTGCTATCTTAAACCCTCTTTTTCAACCATGCCAGAGTCCTTCTGCTTTTATTCACTCCCCCAGCTTCTCCAGGAGCATAATTAGCTTTTAAATGATTCTAAACTATATTTTTTCTGGTGTGGAGTTTGCATGTTTTCCCTGTACATGTGCAAGATCTCTCCGGATATTAAAGCTTACTATTAAATTTAAGAAACATGCATTTATCACTGCTCTTGATCTGTTTTGTGGAAAATGAATCATGAATATTATTTCTGTTCAACTCATGTCTGACAGGAAGAATAGCAGTGAGGCAAAAAAAAAAAAAGCTTGCCACTTTATGACTTCCCTTAACAGTGGCCTAAGCCAACTTAGTCAGTCCCTCAGCTGACTTTCATATAGTTGAAAAGGGCGTGAGCAGGAGAGAGGATCTAGGGAAGCTTCCACATAACCACGTGTTGCTCTTTCCAAGCCGAAATACTTTAGTTTCATTAACAAAGCTGGAGAGATTAAGAGAGATATATTTAAGCCCTCCAGAGCTGTCTGCATGAATTTTACCAAGCCTTTTTTTTTAAAGTAAGCACTGCCAGCTATTGTTAGCATTGATTTTAAAAAAATAATTTTGTGATAAACAAAACCTTACGATTAAAGAGATGAAAGCCACCACACAGGGCAAAACGACGTTCTCTGCTTTTTTGCTAATCCAGTCTGCCGGTGAAAGAATTAAACTGGGATAAAGTAGCCATTGTGGCTGCTTGTAAAGAGACAGTTTCCTGCTGTGACCCTCAGCATGGAAACTTGTGACCATCTGCTTTTGAAGATGCCTGACCCTGTGAAGAAAAGCCAAACATCCGTTCTGAATCTCAGGAGTCCAACAAAAACACACAAACTAAAACTAATTTGGGCTGTAATGTCAGTCTCACCAGAGACGTGTTGCTTGTCTAGTTACTCACACTTTCAACCCCAATTTCAAGTAAATGTCTTGATCACAAAAACAAGAAAATTGTGTGTTTATAATGGAAACAGTTACTTGAACTGAGCCCATATCGTGGTCTGTATCACAATGCTGCAAACAAGACTGCAGAAGGAACATGGTGTGAATATTATCCACAATAGCTCTCACTTTAATTATTAGTTTATTTAGTTAAGTTTCTACTACTGTTTTGCTACCACTTTGACTTATTAGCGTAATAGAAGTTTCCCTATAGGACAGTGAAGTACGTCTTATCTTTGGTTACAGTTGCAGTTTTTTTCTATCTGTTTTGTTTCATTATGTGCTCCCCATGATAACACCATGATAAAGCTTGAGGTCAGGACTACCTTGTGATTGAAAAATCACCAAACAGTGGGTGTGCTTTGTTTCAGCTGTTATCAGTGAGATGACTTATTCTGCTTTCAGACGGCTGAAATAATTACCATTATTTTGCTTAACTTGAGGTTTCAAAACAGTACTCCATAACCTAAAAGGTGATATCACAGTACGTATAATATGATAGAAATAAATTTCACAAACAACCCCAAAGATTTCCCTTCCTCTACAAATACCCGCTGAAGCTATTTGAGCTTGTGATTAAGTGTGACACAAATCTTCCTTTATAAACCTTTATATTGAATTTACTTGTCAGGCACTGCTGTCCAAAGCAATTCACATTTTAGTCTGTACGTTTCTGGTACAGACAATCTGAAGATTAGTTTCTTGCCCATATATATATTTTTATAGACATTTAAACACCCACACAGAACACCCATGATTCACTCTTACAACTGTAATCCTTATATTTTGGGTTTCCCTTTCCTTTGCGAGTATCTATGTGCTGAAAGTGTAGACATCCAGTTTGTCTCCTGGCGATCAGCATGCACAGTTTGTGTGATTGCTGCTTTTGAAGTCTTCAAAAGAGGTTTGTTCTGATCCAGACCTAGCACGAGTGATGCAGTCTCATATGATGAGATTAAAGATAAACAACTGTGATGTTAGATGAGATTACCGGATCCAAGGTCCTCTTTACTCACAACAGCACCTCACTGTATCTGTTTGAACAATGTACCTTGATGGTGAGTCAGCCTTATGTTGAAAGTGACTTCATTTGTGCAATCATCTGAACTTTTGATACCGTAATCTTGTTCTTAAATAATCTCATTCCTGTTACAATCACTTTTCCCCCTTTTTTGGGGGGGAGGATTCAGTATAGAAATGGCTACAAACATTCAACAAGTTTATCACATTTAAAACATTTAAAATTGTAATTTTCCTGAAGCTGAATACATCAAATCTTTTTTTTTTTTTTTTTTTTAACTGAAATTATTGTGTTTTTTTAAACATGAGATGAGCATAGAGCCTAAGCGGTTAGGTTTAATCCTGCATCATTTTGCTGCACCCTTGTCTGTCACTGCTACGTTTTCCTTGCATTTTTTCATACTTTTTTTGGTTGTTGGTGTGTTTCCCTCTGTTGACCTCTGGAGGGCAGAACAGAGTAACGTTTCCCTCTGCAGTTGTGCCAAACCTCTCTCCACAGTTCTCGTTTTTTAGAGCTACCCTCAAACTGCACGCCTAATTATTTTTAGATGATATGTTTCCGTAGCTGGAATAAGACTAACTAATACCAGGTTTACTGGGCTCAGGATTATCTGATGAATGCAGTGCAAAAATGATATAGATATACAACTCTCTGTTCATGGACATCATGAAAGGAAGGAGTTTGTTGCGGTGATGATTGCTGAAAGGGAGAAACTTATATGCATCCAGCATAATAAGTTCCTATTATGTGTTCTCCACGTAAAAAAAAAAACTTTTTATACAAGTTTAGTAGGATGTATTTATTCTTTTAATTGATGATTAAGATAGGTTCCTTAAAAATCATTCAGTAATTGAAATTGGAAATAAATTATGTTTTTGTAATTTGAAGCGTGAACTTGGGCGGGTCCAGCCTCTTACCAGGTTCTCCCACTCTTCTTCTAGCTAGCATGCTTTATCATAAGCAACATATGGCCATCACTATGACAACCACAGTGGGTCCCGATGTGGGTACAGGAAGCCCTCAATGCATAAGTCTTCACCAGGGCAAACATTAATCATACTCAGGACTTTCTTGCTTTCACATGGTTAAAATCATAAATATAACGAGCACTGGTTGCAGCTAGGGTGTGTAGCTGTAGATAGTTATTGTATGAAGCTTCTCTTCGAGATGTTAAATGATTTTATAACTTGGTTATAAAGCTTTGAGTTTGGGTGGGACATATTCTGTGGTTCATAAGAGAGGTTCCTCCTCCCCGTGGTTTGTCAATAAGCAGCAACCCATATTAGTCAGTTAAGTTGATGATTGTGAAATAGATTGTTATATAATTGTGCTTGTAGCAGCTTTGTTCGGCCATACAATTAAACCCCTTTAAGGTAAAGGCTTGTTGCTACACTTAATGGATAAACATGGCTGAGATGGCAATATTTGTTAGGGGAAAAACTACAGTTGTTGAAGGAAGAGCAACAGGAGGATTAAAGACAGATGTATGGAAGGTGTAAGTAGTTAAAGTGGTTGCAGGAGTTTGATCAATTCTAGCTGGAACGGTATCAGCTTAGGAATTAGTTTGTTGCTTCAATAACATTAGTAATAGTAAGTTGTAGTTTCCTGACCTTTAGTTATAAGAGCTGCATTATCAATGACTTTAGTAATAAATTGCTAAAGTTGCAGCAACATTATTAGATGGAAGGGTGGATAGCAGAAATAGCATGGCCAGCAGAGGCTGCAGTTTGTCAATAAGAGCAGTAACAGCTAGTTGTCTAAGGTGTATCTGATTAAAGCAACATTTCTGGGATTAGTCATCACCCAGGGTGTCTCCACAACAGCTTGAACCTCAGTAACCTCTGTTATTATCCATGTATATCAGACAGTAATGGGATATCAGAGGAGTGGTTGGATGCATTCCTCACTAATGCTGTAAGAGGCTAAAAAGGTGCTCAGACAATTTATCAGTATAAATAATTATCCAAATTTTCTCTGTGTCCTGCTGGGACATGCAAATCAGGATTCTAACAAGGCTGGGAAATGATTAGTACCATGCAGCTTTGCTAAATGAGCAGATCCATCACTTCTGTCTGGCAACCTTTAAGCCTCATTCCTTGCCTCCTTATATCTCCTTTGTTTTGTTTGGTGATTGCCTTGAAAGCACATGAGTATTGACATCTACACTGGTATTATCAGCACAGGCCCCTCTGCGGGAGGTAGTAATTGAACTGTTTCAATTCTAACGTGATGTGTAACGGCACTTCAGACTTTGTCATCAGCTGTGTCTGAAATTAACTTTTTACCTCATCAGCCAAGTGAACGTATCGGGAAGCGCAGCCATTTTATTCGGCAAAAACCTCTGCAGCCCAACCCTCTTCTCTGTGTGGTTCACGGAGTCTGGTCTGCTGCTTCCAACAAAATGCGTGCATCATAGCATCACCTGCATTCTGTGAAGCGTTGCCTTTCCTGTGGCTGAGTGGCTTGAATTTGGTTTCATAGGGTTGTGAGAAAATGTATGAGACACAGTAGGGATACTCAATGGAAAAAGTTTTTATTGTTTGGTAGATCTGAACAGTTGGGAGTCCACTCTACTTGTGCTCTGCAGCACTGTGAGGACCAAAATGCTGGACCCTCAGTTTAAACAATTTTAAAGGCCAAAATTTACCACAAGGTTATGGTAGGAAGTACAGCCCCAGTTTTTGATAGTATAGCAAACTGTGTTCACAGACAAACTATCTGGAAGTGTTCCTGAGACCACGCAGTAATGAATTGTGCCTGTCTTTAATATATTGCCTACTAAAAGACCCAAAGATCAGAGGTATTCATTATTTACTTTTGGGTGTGTTCCATGTGAAAGTAGAGGTCACAAGATTATTCAAATCTTTTGATTATATTATGAGATTTAGAAAACTCAAAGCTGTTGCAGTGCTAAATATCTGTCCAAATTCTGAGACTCTGCCTCTCTAAAGTGCTCTTTTCATACCCAATCATAATATTGACCTGTTGCCAGTTAACCAAATTTGTTGCATCATGCCCCCCCCCCAGCTGCTTAGTTTTAGCATCACATACTTAGTCAAATATCTCACTGTCAACATTTAGATGTTTTTGTTTTTTATGGATAAAATTTTGACTTACGACTTTTACAAATAATTGAATTATGTTTTTATGTATGTTTCCGACAACGTTCCAACTTTTTGAGACTGGGATTGTAGAGTAAGGCAAGGAGATTGGGATACTCGGGTAAGGAAAACATTATTATAATATTTGGATCAAAATTAAATTTGAATATCAGGAATTTGAGCATGTCAGGCTTTGAGACAAACAGCACAGGGCAGTAGAGACAGGCCTGCAAATGACACCGAAGCAAAGCAAACACTCCACATAGTTTGTTATGACATAACTATTTTGGTACATACATTTCATCACCCGTGTGATGGATGATCTTCCAAGATTTACTTGACAAATGGGAATTCTACGCAAGCTTGGCATGTATTTATTTTGGACCTTGCTTGCATTGCAGTAATGAGAACTTCCCCATGCTTGTACTGATATTAAAGGTGAAATAAGTTTCTACGGGTAAAGTACATCATTGCAGAGGGTAATACATGAAACAATGATCATCAAGCTAACGTAACAGATATCCAATGTTGATTTTTGGGGAGGAAAAATAAAAAAGTACCCCAAGGTATATCCTAAATTCCACTAAGTATTACTCAAGCTCTCATTCTAGCATAAGTATGGAGGAAGCCCATAAGACAGTTCTAATATCAGATTTCCTTCTTACAAGTGTTGGTATTTGTTGGTGCAGGTTGTAATTTAACAGGGGACACAGATTAGGCTAAGGCAAATGAAACAGGAATGTATCTGAACAGATGGAGTACAATCCCAACAACTGGAGCTGCTGAGTGAGCCTGGTGTACTGAAGGGACCTATAATTGTGGTGAAGTGTAATTAGAGAGTTGACCTAAATTTTAGGAGTTGTCGCATACGAGACATCAAATTCATGAGAGAGGAAGAGGTTGTCTCGTGTTCCAGTTTCCGGCCGTCTAACAGCAACAACAGCAGCTGTACAGGCAGCAGGGGACGAAACTGTGCTCATCAGAAATCCAGCCCGGGGTAAAATGTCATATCATTTTCTTAAAAAAATTGTTCCTACCTGCATCCGCTTGGTAAAAATTGCATTTATATAAACTGAGGAGGATTCTCCCTGTAATCGGACATATGCAAAAGTTTTCTGGCTTTTTTTTATTTTTGAAACTTAATCTTTTAAGACGAGATTTTCTTCACAGTCAAACAAATGATAAATGTAACAGTTGGGTCGGGTTTGGGTTAAATACCAATCACTGAAATTGTTCTGATTGATAAGTATGGATTTTGGTATTCTGTGGCTTTTGTTTGCCTTCATTGATCCTTTACCTTTAAGGAAGCTTCTACCAATGTTTTTAAACTATTATACCTATTGTGCATTTTGACCATATTGAGGGCTGCACAATACTTAGAAAACATTGTTATTGCATCATCATTGTATGTGTATGTTGCATTATCAACACATACAAAATATCCATATTGTAGAGACTAGTCATAATTTTGCAAGGGCATTTATATTTTGAAACAAGACAAACACAAGTGTACTGATGAAAGTGCAGAAGTAAAATGGAACCCATTTTATAACACCTGAGTTAAACACCATGTTAGTTTGTTGATATGTTGTTGCAATATTCAACAACAGCATTGCATGTTTTTCTAAAAACATGCAGTCATTTTTATGGCATATTTCATGTTATATCTTATCTATAGAATGCACATAGGTTCTTACCTCCTTTAAAGAACATGGTACAATTACAGTATGTAAAGCATCTTGTTGTGCACAGTTGTAGTTTTACTTATGTAGGCCCACATCACATCTAAATATAAGTGTGGTCGGATTCTTGTTGCATCATGTTTGTTCATATTTCTTTACGAATTTCACCTAACTTACCTTCATCTCGTGATGCTTTCTGTGAAAGACAAGGTTTTAAAAGAGAAATAGGGAGGTAATATTTTGGGAATTCTACCCTACCCTAAATCTCATCCTCCTCAAACTGCTAGCTATACTGATATGCTTCTGTTGATCTGACATTACATTGAATCCACAAGCTGCACCGTCAGCTAATAGAAAACAGGTGGGTTTTTTTAGAGTTAACATCTTTCAGTTTAAGGGCCTCACAGACATGCTCAGACTCAACCAGAAATGTACTGACTCTGCAGTTCTGTGGCAGCCAAATTCTAAGGCAGCAGCAGACAGATAAGCTTAAGACACTGTAAGATATCTGTATGTGTGTTTGAATGAATGCGTGTGTGGTATATCCATAAGCTGATATCCGTCACGTGTGACTGACCATTGTGGACCAAATGGCCCAAACAACACTCTTATTGAACTTTAACCCTTCTGGCCTTTCATGGCTTTTAGGCTACTTACTGCTTGTGTGTGTTGGCATGCGGAGCCTATGAGTTCAGAAATGTGTACACTCAGCAGTGGTAGTCCTGAAGCGAGCCCACCCCTACTAATTGATTTATAAAGGTTCCTTTTTCAAGAGGTCAGAGGTCACATTACTGGTAAAAGTCTAAATTACAAATGCTACTTTAACTCCGCTGGCCCCCTTCCACATCTATTTGTAGTGTACTGTGTTTGTCTGTGTGTGGTGACATGCGTCAGCTAGAATTGTCCCTGTATTTGTGTTTTTTGAGCCTGTACGGAGGGGAGGGGTTATGTTGTCTAATCTATTTTAGTCAACGCCCCCCTCCACCCCCTGCCTGTTTCTGAGATATAAAAACCCTGCGCAGCTATACAATCTTTTCTTCACTCTTGTTTTGGCTGAAACAACAGACCGGAGGTAAGCTTGTGTGTTCTTGTGTGGAGCTGGTTCATAACTGTGGTGCCTCTTTGCATGATATAAAGATACTTGAATCATTTGCATCAGTGTTAACTGCCTTTTATGTGCATTCAAACTTCTTATATTGTAAAATTGCAATGTTGTAAGATGCTGTTATTAGGAAAATAACGTCTGGTAAAGTGTGAAAAATGGTTAATTAAAAAGAAATTGGTACTTGAGTGACATTTTTTAGTATTTATTTCAAATTCTTCTGGATTTAGTTCTGCATACTTGTAGGTAGTATAATTCTATTTCATGTTTACTGACAGGAAGTGCATTTTTACAACAATCTAAATGTATTTAGATAGGTTGGCCCATTTTTTTTATTGAAACAATGTGAAGTTAAGTATGGTACTGTTCTTCTTTTTTTTTTTTTTTCTTACACACAAATTCATTCTTCGGTCAGCCAAAGTGAAATTGAAGAACTTGTTTTGGGATGCTTATTAGAGACGACGTAAAAAAAGACTTTGATTTATTTTTAACCTGTGGTCTGAGTGTCGTGTATCTGTTGGCCAGTCATTTTTGATGTGCTACCGAGTCAAATTCTGATTATGTAAGAGGAAGCTGTAGGTTTGGTTGTTTGCTTTTCATCAAGTCTTTAGACATTTACTCTCTTGTAACTGAATCTTCAGCCATTTGCCCATCTGTGCTGTTACATTTTTATGACTAAAATCTTTTATTCCTAAAATTTGCACATCGAATCTTGCATTTAAAGCTCAAAAAATAAGTTCTCTTTCGGGAATACTAATCTCCTTTCAGTTGACCAACACAATATTGATACACAACCATGTCACAAGCAGCTTATCATACTCATTCCTTACTTGTGAAATAATAGATGTGGTGTAACTCAGACTTTCTTGTTACATAACAGGTTATTTTACCATCTTAACTCAAACTCATAGACTGGACCTGCAAGGGATTATGGCAGCATTTGATCTTGTCTCAATTTCTATCATAGATTTGGGGATTTCTGTCCATTATCAGCCAGTTTAAACTTTAGGTAAAGCCAAATTAAGCAAAGGGAGCCTTGATTGTGCAAAAAAAAAAAAAAAAATCTTCTGTCTTCAGAGAAGCCTTACTTGTAGCAGTGATGAAATTAGTTTTTCCTTCTTCTGTTTGTGCTCCATCTGTTATCCATCCCCTGACCTCTCTGTACCTCTTTGAAACCATCAAAAAGGGTTAAAACTACATCAAGATATGTGGAACACGAAAATCTCTCTCTTTTCCCAGTAAAGAGAATTAGCTGGGCTCAAAAGTGACAAACCCTAGTTTCTGAGCCAAATCCAAACTTGAGCTGTGCACCGGGCAGCAGAGCTGAAGTTGATGAGATGGAGTTACAGGGGCTGACGTTCGCCTGCACTCTGCAGGGTGTTGTTGCTGTGGCTGTTTGTGTAACCATTTAGCTTGTTATACAACACTGACACATTCCAAGCATCCGCTGAACCCCCTTCCAGGAGTGTGTGTTCTGTGTAAACTGGAGAATGCTATGTTCTGCTGCTCTGCTGGAGGCAATGTCTTAGAAAAATCTTGCAATGTGAATTGAGTAGTTGGGTCTGATTTGTGTATGTGGGACATGTAGTCAAGCCAGAACTTGTAGTCTCCTAACCCATTGGCATACTTTGCATGCATATATAGGTCACAATAAATTGCAGTCCATATCAGATCTAGTTCTCTACACTAAAATGCCTCAGTTGCAGTCTGCAACCTCACCACTAGATGTCACTTGCCCCAATAAAATGCTGCTTTAATAACATATTTGCCTTCTTTCTCTATGGACCTCTAGATGCCTCAGTTTGAGAAAGCGACAGTCCACATGAGGGACCCAGAGAGAGTGGAGCAGATAATCTGTGGGCTCATCAAAGGAGGAGCGACCAAACTGCAGGTAGAGCATCAAGTCTTGACAGCATGTCATTGATCATCGTTCTGTGGAAACAGAGCTGCTTCACGGAGCAGAAGTTCACAAGTCTACAGTACACGGGAAAACACTCCATATCCGATTTAAAAGATTTCTAGCTGATTGAGCTTGTCTTGTGCGTCGGTTTCAGCCTCTTTTGCAGTTCCGATAAAGCAAGTGTTCTTGATTGTTTCAGATCATCACAGACTTTGACATGACGATAAGCAAATTTGCTGTTAATGGCAAACGTTGCCCGACGTGTCACAGTAAGTATAACAAGGAGACATTGGTATTCATTTCTTTATATTGTGCAGATATTTTCAAATATCTTCATTTGAGTCACATTTTTTTCATTCTGTTTTTTTTATCCATAGATATCATTGATAACTGCAAGCTGGTAACGGATGAGTGCAGGCAGAAACTGCTTCAGCTAAAAAATAAATATTATCCCATTGAGATTGACCCTTACCTCACAATGGAGGAGAAATATCCTTTTATGGTAGAGTGGTAAGTCAAAAACATCTCATCAAATCCACACCTATGATGGTCATTGTCTCATGAAAGTAACAGTCAATAAAACACAATCCCTTTTTATGTCTACTTTCAGTCGTGGTACTTCTTTTCTAAATTAAATTTTGTTTACAGGTATTTCAAGTCCCACTCGCTACTCGTGGAGCAGCGGCTAGAGAAAGATAAACTGCCCGAGGTGGTGAGAGAGTCTGATGCTGCCCTCAGGTATTTAAAGAGAATGAGATGAAGGAGCTGGTGTGTGCTGTGTTTAACTAAAGAGAGAGGGATAAACTGATGGAGACCAATTTGTTCTTCACTCTGTTTGTTTACAGAGAAGGCTTCGAGCAGTTCTTTGACCGCCTGCATCAGCACAATGTGCCTGTGTTCATTTTCTCCGCTGGTCTGGGAGATATCCTAGAGGAAATCATACGTCAGTCTGGCGTCTACCACCCTAACATCAAAGTCGTCTCTAACTTCATGGACTTCGATGAAAACGTAAGTCCTGCATGAGACTGGCGCCTCTGTGCTGCGTGCGGTTTATTGTTCAGCCATGCATTAAGCCCGTCGGGCCTTTTCTTTGTCTTGTAGGGCGTCCTGAAGGGGTTCAAGGGTGAGCTGATCCACGTGTACAATAAACATGATGGTGCCCTGAGGAACACAGATTACTTCAAGCAGCTGAAAGAGTACTGCAACATCATCCTGCTGGGTGACTCAATGGGAGACCTGAGCATGGCCGACGGTGTCCCCAATGTGGAGAACATCCTCAAGATCGGCTTCCTCAATGATAAGGTGCAATCATGACACAGTCAATTCATTTTCTGAGGGTGTTTTCTGTATTTAACAATCAAAATTCATGAAGGGAGGTGTTATTTTAACTGATCTGCTTATAATCTGCTCAGAATCTTAGATTTAGCTCTCGTGCATCTTGGAGATATTGCATTAGGTTAATTGTGAATGCAATTTAAAATCTTTCATTCTGACTGCACATTTGTATGAGTTGCTTTTAGAAAGCAGGTAAAAGGGGAAATCCCTTTTGAATATAAAACATAGTATTCTAAAGCACTAAATGCTGGAGATCTGTGGCATGAAGCTCAAAAGCATCACTAACAATGTTTCATATCTTGTCCCCAGGTGGAAGAGAGACTGGACAAATATCTGGACTCTTATGACATCGTCCTTGTGAAGGACGAGACTCTGGAAGTGCCCAATGCCATTCTCCAGAAGGTTCTATAAGCCCACCCTCCTCAGTTTAAATCCCAAAACCAGATCCCACTCAGTTTTTTCTTCTCCTTTCATCTTCTCTCCTGCAGCCCCAGGCCAGTCAAACTCTTGACATACTTTGTAATCCCTTCAACTCTCTTCAGATCTAACCAGCATTTTGTGTTCCGACGCACAGCTTGTGGCACAGCCTTTTTAAAAAAAACAAAAACAAAAAAAACATCTTATATCTCCTGAATGAACTGTTTTTTTTAAAGTTCTCAGCAGCAACAGCATGTCTCTGGTGTATTTTGTCAGTTTGAATTGTTTCTCATGTTTTCTCTCAAGTCAATTTTGTTGAAAAAGAATAGTGAGACAAAGAAAAACACAAAATATCACTCCATCTTTATAATTTGCACATTGTTGTAGTCATTGTTATTCCTAGAAGTATTTTTGATTATTTAATATTTGTACATGATACACCAGGTGCCCACAGAAGGACGCTTTTTTTTTACCTTTCCCCAGCATGCCTGTTATCTCAGTCACTTAAGTTATTTGACTGGGCTGTTTGTCCGTCTGGTCAAATGTTTCATAGTGAGGTGTTATTTGATCTAACTCGCATCTGCAAAAAGTAGCACCGGTAGTTAAAAAGGGTGGTAGTAACTCAGTATGTTAATGGACCTTTGACAATTAATTTCCTAGAAATCAAATTGAATGTTTTGCTCAGTGACAACAGCCACATAGTGACAAACAGTTGGCTCAAATAAGATTAAAAAAAGATGTAGTTTGTCACTATGAAAATCACAGGGTCACAAGGAAAGGGAGAAAAACGCACTTTAAATTCTTTCTATGGGGACATTGAATCCCCCCCGTATATGAGCACATGTGGCTCTAGCTTTAATCTGTGGATGTAAGAATAGCTTCTTGCACAAAAAGGCCATGTTTACATAAAGTTTTTTTTTTTTGTTTTAAATCCCTTTTGTGCTAATTTGATATCATTTTAACACACTAGAAGAAGAAAAAGAACAACAAGAAGAAGAAGCTCTTCACTCTACAACTGAAACATTCATGGCAAATGCCATATATTCTCTGCTTAGCTTGTCTAGTCATGCATTCTCCATGTTGGCTTTGAAGGTTAGAGGCATTTCTTAGTGTTAAAGTTGACCTCTAGTGGTAATTAGCAGGAACTACAATAGTAAAAAAAAAATTTAAAAAAAAAGCAGAAAAAAGCCTGATGTGATGCCTTTAGGTTTTCACCTATTTAAAAGTGTATCAGAACTATTTTAGCATTGCAGTGGATAAAAGGAGAACACCGCTATTTGTGGCTCAGTAAAACCCCAGCATATGACCTGTTGAGTTACATTTTGTCCTGTGGTTGAAATTGAGCACTACCTCTTAAAATGCTATATATTTTTGGGGAGTTTCCACATAAAAATATCACATTCTCTGTGTCATCATGTTGTGTTAAAGGTTCCCCTTGAATTTGTATGTGTTTTAAATGTGCTGCTATCACTTGCATGTTGCCTTTCTTATTGTTAAGTTGTAAATTTTTTGTCAAAGAAATGGGATATATA
>JAOXYM010000006.1:5910422-5925430 GCA_028567055.1 Leptatherina wallacei
AAGTTGTCATGTTAACTTTGACAGGCATGGAGGTGTTTTTGCCCGTGTGTGTGTGTGTGTGTGTGTGTGTGTGTGTGCGTGTGCGCGTGCGTGTGCGCGTGTGCGTGCGTGCGTGCATGTGTGTTTGATTGATAGAAAGAACAGCCTGGACTCATTAAAACCAATACCTCAGCCTGTACCAATGCACGTGCATAGTACATACCACAAACCAATGAGTATGATTTTTATTTCCACTTGTTTTTGGGGTAGAACCACACTGAGCTGGAGATCTTGAACAAGCTCTCACACAAAGTAATGCTCTAATAAAAATCGGCATGCCTATCCAGGTTGCCTGCCCAGATTTCCAGCCCTTTACCCAGAGTTAATTGACCTTGCTTAAATTCTTAGCTTAACCTTAAAACCAAATCTTAAACTTAAGACGGCATTCTTTTAAATCAGATGATAAGAATTGGTCAAATGACTTTCAGAGGTTTAAAATTGGAAAAAAAAAGCCCCTCAATGATATCTGTACAAATACACAAATATTAGTCCCCTTTGATAATGGCTTAATACATATACACACATTTAGACTAATGATCCATAATCTTGCCTCATGATATAAACCGGCCTTTTCTTTCCTGCTGTTCACCGGTTCTCCACTAGATGGCATTACAGGCTCTGAAATGGCGCTCATCCCACTACTGTATGTCTTGAATGAATGAGATTTTGTATCTTTTTGAGGGGGAATTCCCTTTTCCCACCTCTCAGCAGGGAGTCCATAGTTCAGCTACAGAGTTTGGCGTCTCAGAGCGTTTAGTGTCATGCTACAACCTCTGGAAAAAATATAGAATCACAACACTTTGCGGATGTTCAGTTTCTTCAAATGAAATGTAAAAATACTTTATTAATCCCCAAAGGAAAATTATGATGCTGTAGGGTTTTTGTTTTTTAAAAAAAAAAAAAAATTGAGACAAGTGTCCAAGTTTAAAGTCAACCTGTGCATTAACTCAAAAACGAATTACTGCTTTCTCCCATGGTCCTTTACCTGACATCAACCCCTAATTTTTAATGATTTTGGAAATGTGTTTGTTCTTGCAATTCTATGTTTAATTGGACTGCACCAAGGTAAATGCTTGCAGCATCATCTCCTTTTCCAATGCAGATTGGTGATTCATCAATGAATATCACCTTTGTGACTTCTCTTGAGTCCACTTTAAAAATGAATATCTTCTGTCCACTTGTGCTTATTGTATGTAAATTCCATTTCCTCCATCCCATTTCTTGCACTTTTTTCCCAAACATGAATTTTTGTTTCTCCCCATTTTTTTTCCCATTTTTTTTTGTTGTACATTACCATGTTCAAGGCATAATGCCTTTTGAGTTGTCTGTCCAGACACTTGTCCATATGGACCTAAATGTTTCCCTGACCCAACTTTCCAAATTAGTTTGTACTTTTTCCAAATTCTAAACGCAGCTGATTGAGAACAACTAACATATTTTGTAGCACTTCCAGTTGAGCTACATAATCCTTTCCTTTGTTTCTACTGACAGCTTTCATGTTGTGGCATGTTTCCTGTTAATCAGCCAAGTCTGCTCCTACTGTCTTTACTTTAAAGTTGTGCACTTGTGCTGGTAATTGTTTTCTACATGTGGTGATTCCATCATATTTCCCAGGGGTTGTACTTCAGTGAAACAGTGTTCGGGTTAAGTGATGCTGTTGCTATGCAGATCTTCCTGATGCTTTATTTATTAATTTTTTTCCCACTTCTGACTTCCCACTGTTGTACTCCGAAATAAGTAATTTTCTCTCAGACTCCATGTCAAACTGTATCGTACTCTGTGTGTTTTTTTTTTAAAGAATGTCAAAAGAAAAAAAAACAATTGGTGACAAAATATTTTGCAGAATATCCTGGTAACAGTATATGTCTTTTTCCAACATGGTGCTTATTGGATAACATCATTTCCAAATCAATAGGCTGCTGGAGGTATAATTTTCTGTTATTTAACCAAGTTTTTATAGAAAAAAGAATCCGGAAAGGCTTGATTTCCCATTATGAATTGCCATTTATTAGATTGGTTACAATGGAAACTGAGAGAAAACCAGACAAGAGAACGGAGAAATGCATGCAAATAAGGTTCCCCAGCTGTAATCAAACCAAAGATGTTGTGATGACATGCGGTTACTGGTGTGAAACCACTTGGCCTCCAGGTTAGCTCTGTGTTTAATTAACATGCCTTAAAAGAGATTTTTTATTTGTCGGCTGCTTGTGTTTCATCATTTGCCTTATTTTCCCTGTTCTCTATAATTTCGATCTTGCCTGTTTACTGTTGCAGCGGTTCAGTTTCAAAACCCAAATTACAGTAATAAAAAGTGACTGCCTCATTCCAAACTGCAGATATGTGTGTTGCGTTCAAGTGTTTGTTAAGGTCAGAGGAGCTGTTTGATTTGAGGAAGTAGCTCACTGTTTGAGCTTTCCCAACTGTTTCACATAGTTTCCTCGAGAATAAACTGAGCTCATTGTTGATTGGTTAGAACACAAATACACACATACACTGTGATTAACACACACAGACCTGAAGGTGTTTTCTTTGTTTGTTTATATTGAAAAGAGGGAAATGGTCACAGCTCGGAGTCCAGATCAGCGGAGTGTTTGAAAGTGGAAGTCGTGTATGAATATGATATGAATATGATTCTCCACAGAGTATGTGTGTGTGTTTTTACAAGTCGTGTCTGCTCCTACACATGAGTGTGTGTGGTTGTGTGTGTATGTGTGGGGGTCTATAATAGCAGCCATTTAGCTGTGCTGTAGGCGCAGTAATAGCAGCTCTGTACTAATACTGCTCTAATAGCTGAGCTGCCTCTGGGTTTGGGTCACATTCAGGCCACACACACTCACACCCAGAGTATGGACTGGTCTTTGGGAGCTTTGACCAGACACATGTACATGCACACATAGTCACAAAGAAACACGTGCACAGACATTTGTGCACAAAAAGGAAGAAAAAAAAAGCCCACACTCTGGTCCACAAGCCTGCAGGGTCACACACATTCACATATATCGACAGTCTGTTTCTCACACACTCTCACGTTGTGCCCACTGCGCAGTGTAGCCAGCCTCTGTGCTTTGTTGGCTGCTCTATGTGCTTGTTCAACATGTCTTCCTAATGACACTAATAAAGGCCTGTTTCCTCTTCTGTGTCTGAGCCGTGCTGCTCTCATACTGGGCCCTTTCACATGTTATAGCTGGGTGTGTGAAGTTACATTTCTACACAGACTGACTCTCATTTTCAGTGTGCGCCACTTTGCTTTTTATTGATGATGCAGAGCTTTGTCAAGCAGTGTGAGTGTGCGCTTGCTTTGATCTTTATGGTGCTTCTCAGGGTAGAAAACAACCACCGAACAGCAGGTAAATTGGTCAAGTGCCTTTTCTTAGTCCTCCAATATTCATTAATATGTAGAAGTCTGTTTGTGAAATAATAAACTGGTTGCAATGTCTCTTGTTTTCTTTTTCAGCCAAAGTTTTTCTGCTGTTTTGGCATATTTTATAGAGTCCTGCAGAAACGCTAACAAAAGCAAAAAACTGAGACTGCGAATGAAGATAGCTAAAATTATTTTCTTCCTATACTGAAATAAATATTTTCCAATTAAGCTATAATTTTAATCAATGTTCTAGATGTGAATTCATTAGTTTTGTTGCCTGATTTATATTATTTTGTGTGATGGTTTGCCTGACATTTGTGGACCACAACTCCATTGAATTTGTAAAATGTTGAGATTTTTTTGTTTGAAATGTCCAAATCCAACATCCAAATATTTCCAGATATCAAAGAATTACAGTTTGAAACATTACGTCTCTTTACTAAGATAAACTATAGACACTAAATAAAACGTGGGCGTGCAAGAGAGGAAATGGCCTGCCATGATATAGCATTATCTTGGCATGTGGTGATTTGGATATTACCATACATATACCTTCCACTGATATGCAGATTCCATACAAATTGGTCTGCACTTTGATTGCATCTAAACTTTAGTTTGTAATACTGAGGTCAAATTGATTTGAAAAAATGCCATTCATGCCATTATTTTCTCTTGGCTAGTTTATTGGAATCCCCTGTATGTTGGTAATGATCAGTCTACTCGTCATCATTTGCTGCTGGCACAAATTGCTGCTGCTTGTCTTTTAACTTGACCTAAAAAAGCATGATCACATAACTCCAGTGTTAGCCTCGCTCCACTGGCTTCCTGTTCGCTACAGCGTTGATTTGAAGATTTTATTGCTGGTTTTTAAAGCGCTGAATAGTCTGGCTCTACCCTATCCAGAGGAACATTTACTGTACATCATCATACTCTAGCTAGAACACTGAGGTTGACTTATCACCTGCTTTTAGGAGTTCCTAGATCCAGTGTTGCTTTTGCTGTGGCTACTCCTGATATTTAGAATAACTTTCCTATTTATATAAAAACTACTCGGATGTCAGAAATGTTCATGATGCTGTTGAGGACTCACAGTTTGAGTATGATATATTGATACACAATTCCAGTGTTGAATTGAATAATGAACTTGTACATTTCCACAAATGAATCTTCGGAAGATGCTACATGTGCTTTATGAAGATACACACATATAGAGAAAAACACACATACCTTTATCCAAACAGACCAATATAAAGGTTATTCACACTCTCTTTTAACATTTGCTGTTTGCTCATTATCAAGCACTATGTTTAACACTCTTGTTTTCATGAGGTGTGTTTGCGATATGCAAGACCTTGTCCTTGCATGTGTTAACAGCCACCCTGAATAACCGCGCATCACTCCAACACACACGCACACACGTTTACACACAATAAGTGCATTAAAGTGTGCAGCTTTTTCAGTCTAAATCCTTGGTGAAGGATGTTAAGTGTGTGTGTGTGTGTTGCGCTGTAGGTGGCTGTCTTCCTGACCTCTAGTTGATGGCAGTGTGAGTTTTAATAGCGCATTGAGGCCTAATTATAGTTCTCTGGTCACAAAGCTCCACCGCTTTATGGCCATGTGTGTAGCGGTGTGTTTTGCCTTTCAGGGCTTAGTATTTCCTAAATGAGACATTTCTTAATAAACACACACTCATGTGCACATTCATACTCAGATTTATGTATGTGTGCGTGTGTGCGGAGGTGTTAATGGAGATATCATATTCGGCAGGAAGGAGAGACACACCTCACGGCACAACACAACATCGTGGCTGAAATAAAACAGAAGCCATGAAAGCCATCTGGGGTTGTTGGTGCTTGGGTTGGAATGATTTAAAAAAATAAAAAATAAGAGCTGTCATAAAGCAGAATATGTGTCTTCTAAAATATGTTTTATTTACTTGCCTCTTTGTTTATTTCGCCTAACATTTGTTTCAACTCTTGTTTTTCTTGCATACACTCTTTTTGAGAAAAAATGTAAATGTATGCTGGAATGTTTAATAGAAATCCTTCAGTATCTGTTTCCTGGGCTGTCTGACCCGAGATATGCACGATGAAAACAGTTAAGCAGAACCTGGATGTTTTTTGGGTAATCTGATTCTATTTAGTCAAATAATCAAGATCACTCTAAAGCTGGTTACTAATTCATTGTTTTCACATGTTTTTCAACTCTGGTTTAAGTGGGGCCATGAGGTGACAGATCATAAACATGGATCTGAAATCACATTTTTCTTACAAGTAGAACCTAAGCAAAAAGGAGGGGATCTAAGTTGCCTATTAGAGGCTGGATGTCATACAACAGTAAACAATGTCAGAAAGGTAGGATGGGAGAGAAGAATGAGAAGATTGTTTATGATTTTAATGATTAATGTTAAGATTGTTAAGACTGTATGTACTAGTGCCATCTGAGGAATATACACCAGCTTTAGCTTTAGAGTTTATTTAAATTTTCTTTGTGATCTGGGCTGCAGACATTGGAAATCTTATTAGAATATATAAAAAGTGTTAAACATAACCTTCTCCAGAGCAAGTTTCCACGATGAAACATTGTGCAAAGAAGTGAACCCCATTCATAAGGAGGAGGTCAAAGCAAACCCACTTCCACACCCCACAAACCCTAGACAATTGAAGCATGAAATTGATGTAATCTTCAGGGTTGGAATCTACTCTGATTCATAGAAACCTGATGCAGTTTGACATTATTTTTTATTACTGGTTCATCAGAGAACCAATCACACCAAAGTTTGAGATAACATGTTTATATATATATATAAAAAAAAGACTTACTACAGTGGTCCACCTGTAACTGTATGTGGTTCTCTTGTCATCCTTTTTCTAAATTTGCCTCTTTAAAAAAAAAAAAACTTTCTTTGTGCAAGACCAAGGAAAAGCTACATTTTGTTTTTAGAACACCTTATAAATGATACACTGTCAGCAGTTCCAAAAACATTTTTATCTTAACAGAAAGATGGTGTTAACCCTGTCCATTGCCCCCCCCCCCCCTCTCTCTTCATCAGGTCACCATTCCCTGTGCATCCAGTCTATGGACGGGATGTTGATGTTTTTCGAGCAGGACAGCTACTCCTTTGGCCGCTTCCTCCCTGGCTTTCTGCTGCCCGGCCCGCTGGCCTACAACACCAGAACCGACAGCTTCCTCACTGTGTCCTCTGCTCGCCAGCTTGAGAACTACAAGTAGGGTTATTTACAAGTTGTTTTAACCTGTTTAAATATAAGAAACTGTGGTTGTTGTTACTGAAGTTATTCATAAGGCCTTCATGCAGACGATTCACTGGATTAGTTTTTGGAGATTTAAAGAAATTTGTGCTTGAAACAACTTGAAGAGAAATTAGTTTATAAAATGATAACTTAATATTTCTGGGTTTATAAAACTCAGGTCTTTACAAACATTAAGGTTTTTCACTTAGGCTTTTATGCCAATATGACTTTTCTTCAGAAACTAAGAGGTGAATTAAATGTTTGTATTTTCAGCAATAAGAAATTCATGCTATCCTTAGAATTGGTGTACATTCAGTTACATGTATCGGGCAGTAGCCATAGAAATAGAAACCTAACCATCTTGGTTGTAGAGCTTCTCTCAGTGGCTCGAAAAGAATCGGATATAACTCTCAGAAGTCATGCAGCCTGTGTGAGTGCACATGCATTTAGTTTTGTCTCTCGGTTGTTTTTATCTGTGTGCTGCATCACCATCAAGAAACTCTCCAGATCTCAGTGGAAGCGTTGCCTTTACTACTGTCTCTGGACACACAAACACAACCCTGCAATGCAAATCCTTTACTAAACATCAATGAAAACACTGAATTATTCACATTGTATTATCAGAAATCCCACGCACACACAAATAGTTGAAAGTAACTGATGTTTCATTAAGTCAGCCGATTATTGGCCTCACTTGCAAAAGATTTACGTTTAGCTTTTTAACTGAAATGATTTATCACGTTAAATTTTTCTGTTTTTACTTTAGCTGTGTTTTTTTTCTCTTTCATTTATCATGTTGCTGTTCGATAGCTGCAGCAAAACCTGGAAGCCTGAATAGCTCCTGGTGTGTGTTGTTATTGTTATTTATTTATTGTTATTATTGACTATCAACATCTTATGGGCTCGTCTCCAGCCAAGTCCAAACCTGGATTACTGTTTCTGAAAATGAAGAAGCAGCTAAGAAGCAGATAAATTCACTGTGCAGTTGTTCAAGGAGCACATAATCAAAATCAAGTTTCATCTAAAGGCTTTGTGATGAGCAATGTGATTGAGATCAAAGGGTTGAATATAAACAGTTCTCAGTTAACAAACATATGTATTTATAAAAATGACTGCTTTGGATTTATGCTGCATGGCAGCTTGTGGGTTCTAAGCATGTTCATGTAAAAGGTTTCCCTAATTCTCAGGTCTTTCCTACAAGTGTGTTTAATATTCATCACACCACTTGCTTCACTCAGATGACAAGGTCAGGATGTCACAGCTATATATCTGATATCACGTGACCCAAACAGTTGTTTCCTGTTCAGTTTATTTAGCTTGTTGGGCTGATGAATGACAATATAATTTGATATCAGAAATCATATATACACAGTGTGTCTTTTTATAATGTGTGTGTGTGTGTGTGTACATGTTTATGTGGGGAAAATGTGTGTTTGCATATGCTTGTACAAAGCATATGCAGAGAGTAATTTGGTATGTTTGTTCGGGTTTCCAGAGAGATTCCCTTTCATATAAATGAGATTACTATTGCTCAACCTCAACGCTGATTGGACATCACATACACATCCTCACACACACACAAAGACGCACGCACACACACTCACACAAACTCACACAGTTGTCTGTATATACATCATTGTCAACATGTGTTTATCATCTTCTCTTCTCCCACCTCTTATATATGGAACATATGGGTGAATTATTAGATTTCTTCTATATTTTAATTTTGCTCTTGTACACAAAAGTTCAAGTGTGCGTCTATATGAGTGTGGGTTTTTTCACAACACTTTAATTGACATCTAACCCAACACAGTTTCTGAGACACATGCATGTATGCACAGTTTTGACTCATTAATGCTAACTCATGTCCTGTCATTAGTAGAACTGAGTTAAAGGTGAAATTGCAAAATGAACACATGGTGAAAGAATACAGCTATTTTGTTTAAGCGTAATTATACTGAAATTTAATTGATTCACTTGTGCGGTAGTCTGGTTGTTGATCCACACAGTCTTTCTTTAAAAGGTTGAAACCCCTGACACATTTAATATATTTTTCAGTCAATTTTTATTCCCAGGAAATGGTCACACATGATGAAAAGGTTTCTTTACTGGCAGTCATCCATAAAGCTCATTAGTGTGCTCAGTGGTTCTTATGGAGGCTTTTTTTTGTTTTTTGTTTTCAGACTTTTCTGTCATGTGTTTTGTAAATTTAAAGAAAAGAAAAGAGAAAGGAATCTGGAATAATAATAATAATAAATGCATACAGAGAGAGAGAGAGAGAGAGAGAGATACTCGTAATCCTCATCGGGTATCGGATAAGCGTTGTAATGTTTACACTCAGATCATGACAAAACTAAAATACTCCAACAAAACAAGCATAGTTGTATATTAACAAAGGTGCATATTCTTGATTACTGAGGAAAACCTGATGGTTCAAATGTTGGTCTAATTGAATAGAGTTCAGTCAGCCGTAAAGGGTTAATTGAATACTATTAACCATGAGCAGCATGTTTATACTAATCTGTAGCATGTTAACATTATCCAAAAAGCATAAATTGTAAAGTGTGATGAGGTTAATGGAGATTCATTTTGTTATGGAAGTATTTAGTTTGAAACTAAAGTAGCTTTAGTAGTAAAGTAGTAGGTGATATGTCAAAAGAAATGTCCAAGTATCACCAACATGATTAAAGTTTGTCCCCTCTGAGACCTAAATGTGTCCAAAAGTTAGTTGCAAATAATAATACACAAATTAAAAATTTCTATGCCATATATTTGTTTGTTTAAAATCTTATTTTGATTACATAATATCTTATCAAAATAACAACATCAGCAATTATATAAGCTTTTGTTCCAGAGGCTGTTGGCAGCTGATTGGAATGACTTCCTGTACTGGATATAAATATGCTTCACACAAAGTGAGAAAACTGAGAAGATAACTCAGCTTTTTTTTTTTTTATTTGGTTTGTGGTCTGATGACGGTCTGGGTCAGATTAGGAGCTTTCAGTTCATCCAGGTGTTTGTGAAGAAAGATCGGTTCCAGCTAAGCTGCTTTGTCTGCCAGGCTCTTACTGGAAAATGGCTAATGCAACAGAGGCCAAAATCAACTGACCACAGATCAGTCTGACCACTTCATTCTTTGCCAGCTGCCATCAGATTTGGATGGAAACGGAGGTGTTGACTGATATATATGCATAATTTATTTATGTATATATATATATATATATATATATATATATATATAAAAATAAATGATGTGTACTATTATTTTTTCTGAGACTTTACAGAATGTCTTTCCTTTGAGAAAAAAAAAACTGCTTATTGATATTTTGGGCTCTTGGTTTAGTCTCTAATTTAAACTTGAGTCAGGCAGGGGAGTATTTGAAGGCAATACTTCATGAGAGAAGCTCACTGCATGGTGTAAAGGGTCATTGAGGATGAACTCTGTACTGCCTCATATGGCCATCAAACTGACCAAAATAGAAAGTTTGCATGCGTGTCTGTCTTAAATATCAACTAATGTAGCGAAATCGAAATACGGTATATAGAAAGCATATTCATAAGGTGAGATAAGTTCTATCTACATTGATGGTTCCTTTCTGTGTGGATTTGATCGTCTTGATTGTCTGGAAAAGCTTAGTATGTTTTGACAAGAGTGCCTCAGCAAACATCTTTCAACATATGGAACAGTGGTAAAAACCAGTGCCCTGATGTTGCTTTAATAGGAATACAAGAGCGGTCCACTCCACACACACTTTGTGTAAGGAGCTGTTTGTGTCTCTGATTGTCAGGTATGAGACTCTGGCCGTGGCTACAGATGCAGAGACTCGACAGGATTCTGACATGCCCCTCAAAACTGGGGGCAAAAGGCTGACGGTGAGCCCTAAACACACATTGAGATGCACATAAATCTTTAGGGTTGGTCTCTCTTTATAGACAAACAATAGAGGGATTTAAATCTATAGTATACTTTTTATACTAAATTATCAGAATTTTTCTTTTTACAGAAACAATAAATGTCTTTATGTAGTCAAAAGTGTTTGTCTATATCTTTGTGATCGTAGGAATTTGTAAAAAGGGAGGATGTGAGAGACTTCAGAGCATCTTCTAAAGGGCACTCAGACTTTCATAGTTTACATGCCTGGTAATATCATGCTGGCTTTTCGGAATTAAAGAGATTTTGTTATGAGCTTTAACTTTTTCTTTGTGTGTTCTCTTCCAGCCTGACTGGACATTTGTCCTGGGAGAGCAGGCCCTGGACCTGGTGGTGCCCTCTTTCTCCCACTCCTCTTCCTCCATCCTCATGCTGGGTGAGAGAAACCTCTTCTGTTTCCGAGACAATGGACAGATCCGCTTCATGAAGAAACTGGAATTCAATCCAAGCTGTTTCCTGCCCTACGCCTCAGGTGACCTCTGCTATAAAGGAATATTTCACTCTCACTCTTTGTGTACTTCCTGCTCAACAAAATGTTTTAATCTCTAAAGCTGAATTTATTATCCATGGAAGGGCTTAATACTTATTCACTGAGAAGTAAATGTAGATCTAATTGTAAATAGCTTTAATTACAAGTTTAGCCCTCGGTAAGATCAATAACTGAAAGACTCCAACTGAACGCAGATAAATGGAAAGGGATAGAAAAGAATGAGAATTTAAAAAAAAATGAGGTAACAAATTTGTTGCTCAAGTACTTAATTATGTATTTTTATTAAAAGGTTTCACATAAAACCATTAAGGAACTCTTAATTTATCAGAAATTTCTTCAGTTTGGAGTGACGTACAGGGGAAAGTTGCAGATTTCTGCATCCATGAGTACATCTACCACAACCAACCATTTAAAACAACTGAATGAAATGTTTTGAAATAAATCATTTTATGTAGTGACACATTACCACCGTAGTGGCTCTTCAAGAAACTGTTTTTGGCAGAACATGATGGAATAAATGAAGTAGCTCTGCCACATGAATTAAAACAAACACAAAATCCAAGTAGGCCTCTTAACACTGTAGTTCGTAAACATGTAATACAAGATGTGTGGATTGCATAACATATGTGTATATAAACATGTGGTATGGAAAATAACATAGTTAGTCAAATGAAAATATGAAATATGAAAACATGTTCAACATTGATGCTTTTGTAGGTTTTCAAAGGAATAGGAGTATTTTTTTGGGTTAGGTTAGCTCATGCTTATAACAAAACTATTTTCCCAAGACAATCACTGTCATGCACTTTAAACCTGTTATAGTTTACTTTTATGTTGATTTGTCAATTTTGTCAGCAAACACTTTATGATGTACACTTATGATGTTCACTTATTTCAACTTTCTTGGTAGAAAGTGGGTGAAAATCAGATATCTACTCTCAATGTAGCTCTGCTTTTTGTCTTTACTAAAGGCTGAGTAAAGTATTTCACTCTCTAGCTGTTAAATGCAACACTATCTATTTACACCGGCCTGTCTCTGATGTTTCTTGCAAAGAATTGTTCTATTTTTAAAAAGTGAGAAATAATTTCTTCAAAACAAATGACTCAGTGGAGTTTTTTCAGATGGTTAATAATCCTCTGCTCATTTGTCACGACCGCTCTTTTGATTTCATAGGTCATTTTGGTATAGCTGTGGTGTAAAATTTGGCTTTGCTCTTATTTCCAAACTACAATTATCATAAATAATGATGTAACGAGTAGATAATGAGGCCAGACGAAACATAATTTCTTTGCTCTTTCTCAGTTGTAGGTTGTTAAAGAATTGTTGATTTAAAAGCAGCTCTTCAGGATTCATTTGCCTAACAATTCTTTAAATTAAAAGTTTGCAGCTCATTAAAATTGTGCATATTTTACCAGATAACTTCCACGGGTGTTAATGTATGTCTGATTCCTGATGGTTAAACAACACAGCTACAGACCCACGATGGGTTCCATCTCTTGTCTTCACCTTTGATGGAGAAAACAAGTACAATGTACTGCATGTTATTTCTCATTGAAAGGGTTAAACATTTGTAAGAGCCATGTATATTGTTTTGGGCAATGAACACTGGGTTTATGAATTGTTTCATTTGGTTGTTATGGGGATCCTGTGATGTGGTTGGTGACAGGTGAGCATTCAAAAAGGGGTTTCAGTCAGTCATTTGGTGGTTTTGCCAGAGAGAGGAGGGCTGGGTAGCTGTAGTTTTTGTTGACCGCTAAAGCTTAAGTTTGCCACATTAGATATTTTGTTCAACAAGATTCCCTGTACATTGCGTTCCTCCTGTGAGCATCAATCGTGTTAAAATAAACCGATCAAAGCATCCAATCTATGTGCATTATTAAGGAAGCTGACGGCGCGTCATATAATTAGACTGAACCCATCCTCTGCCTCTCCAGTGACTGTGGAAGTCGCTGCAAAATTCAAGGTTGCAATCACTGGCTACTGTTCCCGAAACGTTGGGTTACTTGACGTAACCCTGGTTCTTTGATAACAGAGTGAGGTGTTTCTTCCATAGTGAAACACCGAGCGAAGTTAGAAAAAGAACTTTATACACCAAACATTGCATATACATAAATGGAAACTTTTCACTTATTTGCATAAAATCTGTCTAGATGCTGTCTAAAATGTTTTTTGCCTTCTTTTTAAGCATGTGTTTCAGATTAACCTCATTAATTGGGCCAGTAATAACAGCACACACCATCAGTTTCAGTTTCTGTCCACCTAATTGCCTTGACAACATTTTTCTTGCACATATTTTGATATTTTTGCAAAATGTCAGAAATGTTGTATGAAAGAGGGAAAACAGACTTATTTCTTTGTCTTTGTTGTTGACTTCAGTCTGATTGTTATCACTGTGAACAACATAAATTATCTACATCAAACTGGACCTACTGAATGGTGCCGAAGGAAGTAGAATCAAAGGTCTTTGTGTAGCACATGAAGCAATAAACAATGTTTTTATGAGCGTCCTTTGTAGCAACAAAAGTGTTCCAGTCTGGTTCAGTTTACACAACAGCAGACTGTGAACCCATTTATTTTAGAATAATCCTTTTGATTTAAAATCAACATGAGAGACCAAAAGAGGAAAATTAAAACAATGTAAATTAATGGGGGGGGGGGAGATCCACAATGAAGGATTTGTAGAGACGGCAAAAATAGCCCTCAGTTCTGTTTTCCCAGCATTTTTTAGATCACTTAAATTGCTTTGGGAAGTTGTCAATAAATCTAAAATATGATGTGCCAGTGCAATAAAAAAAAGCTTGTTTTTGGACATGAGATCCAATAGAATCAAAAATTGCACAAAATTATCCCATGTGGCTTACAGAAGACTCCCAGGAGAAAACTGCAGCTGCAATTCCAACTCACAACAATAATGTGATGCCGCACTTGTGTTATTGTTAACAGGCTGATATTTAGTGACAGTGGAACTATTCGAGCTGCCACCCGGCGTTCAGCGTCAGCTATTTTATCAGGCAAGGCTGTCTGATGGATTTCTCAAACTTGAGAATGTCGTGCTGAGGGGTGCAGACAACGCTGATCCGCTGCAGGTTTCTTAATACTCTCTCCCTGGCCTTCAGCCTCGCAGCTGCCTCAGCTGGACGAGTGCCCCCACCCGCACAGTTCCCTTCCCCTTTTTCTGTCTGTCTATTCCTTTCTTTGTAACTTTCTTGGCTTGATTTCTTATTCAAGAGTCTGCAATGAAAGTACAACACCATGTAGCTTTGATACAATGCCACAGTTTTGATTTTTACCTTTGGAAACATGATTAAAATGGGGTCATGTTAATTCAGATAAGGACATAACTTAAAAAAGGATGAGTCATAGATGGCAGCCTTCAGCATTATGACTGAACTAAACTCTATTGAGAAGATTTCCAGGTGATGTGTTTTACAGTTCTTACCACTACTATCAAAATCTTTTTAGTAGGAATAGATGAAGTAAAAAAGAAGAACATGAAGTGATATGGATAACTCAAGAGCCAGTAATGATCTTTACAAGAATAGTAAGGTTTTACTCGTGACTATTAAAAATGAATAAAAACCTTGCTCTCCCTGGCTACAACTGAACATTTGTGATAATACGGTATGTGCATGTGAACCAATTTTTCCCTCAAGGACTATAAACGATAGGAGAGGTTTAAGGGAAGGATGGGGAGAAGGAGGAATGCAGAGTTGAAACAGGCAGTCAGTAAAAAAAAAAAAAAAAAATGGAGAAAGGATGAGAAATTGTATGCTGTAAGGTGAGAAAAACATAGGGGAAATGGAAAAGGTTCGGGCAAAAGAAGAACGGAGATGCGAGGGAAGTGTGTGTGTGTGTGTGGGGGGGGGGTGGTGAGGAAATTTGATCAGCAGAGCAACACAGACAGCCTGCAGGCCATCTATCCCACAGTTTACTGC
>JAOXYM010000006.1:5940347-5955215 GCA_028567055.1 Leptatherina wallacei
TAAAAATATAGTTATGTATAGTAACAATGTCTTAAAAATCCATTCTAAACATTTATATTAATTCTATTAATCAAATTGCACAAAGTCATTTGCTCTTTGGCCACATACTCGGTTGTTTTCTGTAGCAAAAACTTCCAAATCTGTCTGGAAAAATAAAAAATATTAAATGCTTCACTGCGCTTTTTGAAAATAAGGTAAATTGCCTTGAGGTAAATTGTGTAATTATGTTTATATGTGTAATTTTTTGCATACATGTGACATTATTTGGAGTTAATTTGTTTCAAGTGCATAAAATTGATTTACAATCAGGGCCAGGTTTGTCATCTCATGCGGGATGAATCATTGAGTGTTTTATATTTCTATGTATATGTATCACTGAGTCCAGCAGAAACTGTGATTTATCCCAGCTGTTATGTTTTTTTTATCTTCTTCATGGTTTTTCCACCATATTTGTGGACTAGTCTGTGCTCAGTTATACTCATCATACATCATATGGCGGTCTAACTGGAATTCAAAATCTAGAGATCCGACATTGATTATTATACTCTTGAAAATAAATGCCTTTATGGGGGATAATGTCTCAGGCAATCAAGTGGTTTTCCACCACGGTGAATGATAGCGACCTTGTGGTGAGTTTTTCTCAGGACTCTGAAGCCATCGTTGCCTTTGATCCGCCTTTCTCCCTGATGAGTAAGTGTGTTATGGTACAAAAAAAAGCAAGCCTTGTTTGAATGTTTACAGGGATAAGTAAATGGAGCTATATAAATGTGGACCATTTAGTGTCTGACCTTTCACCTCTGAGTGAGAGTTTGGTTAGATGAGTTTAAGGGCAGACCCTACGCAACAATGTGACCCAATACTGACCTTAAAAGGTTAAAGGTTCGTGTTAAACACCACGTTGACGGCCAATGAGGGCGTTAGCTGTGGGATGTGACGACATCTGACACCACACACCTACGATCACACACAGACACTGATAAACGAGTAGCAGACCAGAAATTTTTCTTCTAGATTTGTTTTCCTTTCATTGTTTTTTTTTTTTTTTATATTATTTGCAGGTGTTGAGGAGAGGATGGACACGCACACACATGCCCCTTTTTTCTCCTTGTGTGGTATTGATCCCCCATCTCCACCCCTCTTGACCCTCAACCTCTTTTTAAAGTCAGTCGTCAGTTTAACCTGAGCTGTCAAGTACTATAACACGCACACTCGTGCACAAACACACAATGTGACTGTCTGAACAGGGACAAGAGTGCACACGGCTAATCTCAGGGTCATAATTAAATTTACATTTATATACATACAAAGAGTAAAACACAAATGGGTTAAGAACATTTAAGGTGAATTTGGTGATATAAACTGCTACTTCCTGTGGAAAAGTTCTTAAAATCATTCAAAAAAAAAAAAAAAAGTCCACCTGTAAAGCTGTAGGAGGGTACGTACTGCATATTTTGGTGCATGGAGCCACGTAGGAGTCTGGTAAAAATTATTTCACTCAGGAAAGGTGAAGGCCTGGAGAGGATATTTTAACTGAGGAGTAATTAACATTTTTAAAGAAGGACTAATGATACATGTAGTTCATGTCCACCATATTCTAAATCAGCACTTTCCTCCTCTGATTTTACAATGAGCATTCCCCTAGTTGTGTTTATTTGATAGTCTTTAATTTTATAACAATGATTTTTCCAATACAGTATGAACTTTTACATTTTTAATCCTGTTGGTGTTGAAAAAGAAGCAAGAAAGGACCAGGAAATGTACCTGATAAGAGATTTAGTGTAAAACAAGGGAACCATGCATGGGAGGAACTTGGGGATGAAGAAGGTGCAGAAGCAGTGAAGAGGTGGCAAGAGCAAACACTTGCTGAAGTGGAAAAAAGAGATGGAGAAATGTCTGGAGGTAAAATGGAAAGGAGAGGCAGTAAAGTAGGGGGATTTCAGGCTACTTTATGGAGTTTGTTTTTGTTGGAAGTGGTATTAATGGTTTAATGTGCCTGAGAACACTGGGACCAGTCTGAACAGTCTCACTGGGTTAGACGTCGGGGTCACTCAGACACGTTACCTGTTGCTCGCAGGTTTGACGCCCTCAGCAGCTCCCTGGCCTGTCCAGATGTGCCTGAATGTGATGAAAAGCTGAGGAGAGGAGAAAAAGAAGACAGATAGAGAAAAAGAAAAAGAGGGAGGAAAAGGGATTGCTTTGTGTCTTCTTTGGTCTTGTTTGTTGGTCTTAATGGGTCTGGGAACACTTAAAGCACTTAAACCAGTCTGACCGGCATGACCTCCAGGGCACTCGGGTTAAAAGCCTTCTGCTGACAGATAGAGTGACAGGGAGGGAGTAGAGAGAGCAAAAAAGAAAGCTAGAAAGAGGATGGAGAAAAGAGAGAGAATTAGTGAGGATGCAGAAGAGAGAGAAAATAAGGAGGGGAAGAATTCATGTTTTTATTTAACCATACTTCAGCAAATGTTATATCATGTTTAACTTTCTAATAATTGTTTCATCTGCTTTTTGTTTAATGCATTTATTTTTGATAATCATATATTTTCCACAAATTCTTGAAAAGATTATTTAAAGGCAGGTTTGTTAAATACAGTTTGATGGAAAATTTACTTCAGTTAACCTTCCAATATACAAGTTTCACATCATGACTTATACACAAAAAAGAAAGGACGAGTCTGAGACCAACACTTACTGTAGAACCACAAACAGTCATTTTCTACAGTTTATGACTGGATGAAACATAGACGAGGGGGAAGAAAGGGAAAGAAAAGAGCAAAATATAAAGGAAGAAGAGAGAGAAGAGCTGACACTTTCAGAGCGTTTGAAGAGTGAGGAGAAAGTCTTTACTTTTTATCGTTTTTCTTACTGTCAGTTGGAGGCAGCTTTTCTCTTCCCTTTCATCTCCTCCCATCCGTCTTGCCTCCTCTCGCTCTCTTTCCTCACCTCCAAAGCTTTGTCTTGCTGTCAGCTCAGTGTATGCACATGTGTGTGCACAGTTAAGAAGGCCATTTAGGTTTTCTGCTCTTCTATCTTGCAGTTACAAACATGCAGCGACGTACACAGCCAGAAATTTCTCCTCACTTCCAGAAATTACAAATACACTTGCCTGCACTTCCATTAGAACACACACACACACACACACACACACACACACACACACACACACACACACACACACACACACACACACACACACAATACTTAGGATTCAGTCACCTGTGACAGACCATTACACCACCACACCACCCTGTGCGTCTGTGTGTGTGTATATGTGTGTGACTGCATGGAGCCATTAGTTGTAATATATCCTTTCCTCTCCGTCTGTATTTGATCCCTGCTTTTTCTCCCCACCTCTCTGTTTCTCTCTTTTTCTGTGTTGGCTTTGGGGTATTTGAGAGGAAGCTACAAGTCATCACCCATCTCTCATGCTACATATAATTTCAGTCGTATGTGTGTGTGTGTGAGTCCATGTAGGGGTGAACGCAAGTCGAAGTTCTGGTTGAAGTTGTAATTCTCCAACTTCACCTCGCATGCTGAAGTTTAATGTAAGCGAAGTGTGACCAGTTCAGTGTGTGTGTGTGTGTGTGTGTGCATTAAGGGATCTGCTTAAGATCGGGCTTACTGTATCCTGCTCTGTTGACACCTTCAAAATGCTGACTCTACGAGGGTGTGTGAGCATATGTGTGTGTTTCGTTGACAAACCTGTTTCCTTGTTCATCATTCAAAGTCTTCAAAATTACTGGAATAAAATGAGTCCCTCTTTTATAGAGGCAAGAAAATCTTAGTAAAATCCTATTGGCATTTGTAAAAACACAAATTACCTAAAGGGGAACTTTTTTTTTTTTTCTTTTACTTTGTTCCACAATTCGTATGACACAAATATTAAAAGAAGCATTGAAGAATATAGTTAAATATATTCTTGTTTTTATGTTTGCACAAGTTCAGCTTTTAAAAATCCAGAGTTTTTTTTATTCTTCCCATGTTTTTCCTTAGACCCTCCCATCCTGTGTAGTAACTAAAGCTCAAATCTGATGTAATCCAGCCGGTCTTATCAAAATTATAGTTTCAAACTTGCAAAGTCTGCAAAAAAAAATCTTACACAACTGCTTCTATTGGGAAAGAAGTAGAGTCTGCTCGTGATAAATAAATCACTTTCTTTTGTAGTTTAATTGGACCACCCCCCCTTTAAAATCCCGCATTAGAACATCACCTTCCTTAACCATATACTTCACTTTGTTCAACCTGCATCTTCATTTCTTGTCACTTTTCAAATATAGGCATGCAAATGAAAAATATTTGGGACTTAGAATAAGGTGCGGCATCCTGCCGTACGTTGGAGCCTGTTTATAGTCAAGCTGTGACAAAAGAACATGGAACGATGGAGAGCACTGATGTTCTTCAACAGATATTACTGATATTAAGAGCAGTGTATTACATTAGGGAGAAGCATGATTAGATATTACTAGATTCAAATATTCCCAATACCATGTAATAGATGCTCATAAGTTATTTCAGATAAACTCTGGTTGATTATATTTTACAATAGTATATATATTTCATGTTGCACTCAAATGTTATCACAGAAATATAAGTCACTATTTGTTATTTTAGTCTTTAATACTAACATGCGGTTATTATCTGTCTTTAGGTGTTGGTTCCACCAAAGTTGTGACATTTTCAGCCTTCCTCAATGGCCGGTACCCCCCTGCTGATCTGACTGGAGACATCCTTGTGTCCTACAGCTCACCAACAGGTAAAAAAAAACAAAAAAAAACACACCTGTAATTAGTCTGAGTCTTTCATTTAGATAGAAAAACATTCTTCTATGATACAGTTTAGAGGGATGAGTTTCTGTCACAGAGTAAAAGTAGCCCCTCAAAAAGTACTGACAACTCTTTGATGCTCTATACCGCCTGCACATCACACAAGTTTTCTTAAAATATTAAATTGAATGTCCTACCTCCAGCAGAATTTAAAGTAGAGGCTTCAGTACACTGACTGCTTGTACAGTTTATTGTATTTTCCTTTGTAACTGCAGTAAAATGTGGACTTTTAGCTTCTAACAGAGTATATACCATCACACATCCAGCTTAGTTACATTAACATACTTTTTCAACAAGAGCAATCATATCAGATGTGGTTATGCAAAGTGTATGGGAGCGTATCCGTGAACCGTGTGCTTCCTTTTTTCCTGACCTATGAAGCTATAACATCTTAAAATTTCATTTAATTTTCACTCCGAATGTAAAAACTATCCTCATGTGAATCGTATAACTTTTAGCTTTGTTTGCCAAAACCACCAAAAACATTAAACTTGTGAAACTCTCCCTCAGTGGAGAGGGTCAGATGGTATGCTAAAGTTAAAATTCCCACCATCTTGCTTGAAAATGTACACAGGTATCCCTGACTGACTTGTGCTCTCCTACATAGCTGTTAAGAACAACGTTTTACAGTTCTGATTAAGTATAATGTCGTCCTTTATTGTATTGGCTCGTCTTTTTTCATGTATGTGATCTTCATTGACATTTAAGTCTGTTTATAGACATAAATGTACACAAACGACAGTCTCATTGTAAAAACACACGCTAGTACTTGCCATTTAAAAGTTGTCTCTTCAGTAAACATAATTTCTGCACCATCATGGCCATTAAAAGTGTTATGAAGTTAGCAGCTGCCTGGTCTATAACATCACACCCAGTGTTGTGTGACAGCACTGAGCACCATCTGCTAACAAAGTGCAGGATTGGCGTAAGGACATCTGCGCTCTTTCCAAACAATCCCAGTTCATCCCCTTGCTGCCTCCAGGCATCTGTTTCCAGGCCCTGCAATAATTCTGGAAGATATTACTTTCCAAAGCAACAAAACCACGTTTTATTTCAAATGTCACAGACCTCCCTTTAAAAAAAAAAGGAAAAAAGAAAAAAGATTTATTTCAACATTTGTTCGGAAATCAGGTCATGAAAAAAAAAATCTGTTTTCATGCTATTGTTTCCTTTGGATTACATTTGCTGTGGCTGGCATTTGTTGGTGGAACAGTTTCTCCCCCCAGAAGCACATTTAATGTGAAATGTCTGGAAAAATTGGGAAGTGTTTCGTTCTTGTTAAGCGTTATTGTGATGCTAAAAATAGCTGAAAATAAAGAGTCTGGAGTATTTCAGTGGGCCTCAGAAGCCAAGCAGCTTATGGAGAGTTTATAGGAAGCTGATTTTATGTTTTGGAAAGGAACTCGCTTTCCAAAACATGGATGTAGGCAGAATTACAAAAATTTATGAGAGATTGGAAGAAGAAAAGACAAGGCAGGATTAAAAAAGAAAAAAAAAATCAGAGATGAGAATTAGCAGTTCACCAGGTGGACGTATGTAAAGACATAAAGTTGTGTGAAAAGGAAGAAAGGAGACAAGCCAGATGAAGAGGAGTGCCAAGGCAAGTGAATCAGGGAGGACATGTGCGTTAAGGTGTGGTTCGAAAGAAGGAAAAGAAATGGGAGTTGATCCCAAAACAATCCATGTTGGATTTTATAGGGAAATGAAGAAGAATGGGTTATGAGAGCACTGGCATGGATACAAAATTTAAGAATCTAAAAACATCATTACTATCACTTACCAGACTTTGGAGCTCAGCCACAGCAAATTCTTTTCCATCCATACACAGAAACTAGTTCAATATCAGTGCTATCTGCACGGCTGTTTGTGATGAGAACTGGTTTAAGCAGAAGAGATGCTAGTCTCATTTTTGCCATCCTGTAATGTACACCAGTGACCAGTAATACACAATAAAAGGTGAAATAGCTGCCAGATCTACCTTAGTTGGTGCTGTCTTTAAGCCATGGCCCTTTCCTTTAGTTTAGCCTTTACATTTAAGTTTATGTTATGCTTACGTGTGCCCTATATGCACCAGTGTAGTCTTTAGTTTAAAAAATAGATGTTTTTTTTTTTTTTTGTTAGATGATATATTTAGGACCTGGTAGCTGAGCTGACTGGTGTAGATCAGGACCAAACCATTGATGATTATTGCCTTAACCAGCATGCCGATCATATTGCATTCCCCTGCTCTTCTCGAATCAAGGCTGTTTTTGGTCTCAATCCTTGTGCACTCAAACATCTTATCTAAACACAAATGGAGATCTTCTAAGCCATTTTTAGAAATGCAAGTTCAAGGATTGTGGTTTTTCTTTGGTTGTATGTTCTTCCAATGCTAATCTCCAGTAATGCCTCATCACCTCTCATTCCCTAAATGCTGTCCTGGCTTTGGAGGAATGCATCACTTTGTATTCACTGGCACCCAGGGGTGATGATTACACACTACCCACCCCACATAACACCGTCCCACCCTGAGGCTACTGTGTCCGTCTTTAAGCTCTACAAAGGCTTTGACATTTAAGAAGACTGTTGACTTCTTAAATCCTTCAAAGAAGGCTTGATGATGGCAAGGGTCGTTACAATCTAGAAGGAATTTCATTAGTGCCCCTCTGTGATTTTCCTAATGCCCTAAGAGTGGGCTTTACACAAACACACTTGAGAAAGGATCAAGTGGTCAAGCTGGCATTTACAGTGCATTGTTAGCTCACATACACAATGGGTATTTTCATCTGAGCAATGAACACTTGAGTTGCGACCGTGCTGATACTTTCCGTAAAACACGGCCAGCCATGATTCACTGGTTGCTAAGCCAATTCGTGTGGAAACCGAGGAAGCTAGTTGGCAGTCGTTATTGTTTTCTCCTTTTTTTAATTTTATTGAGCTTGCCATAGTGACCAACATCTCCACATGTTGTCTCCAGAAACTGCAGCAATTCAATGGATCCTTCTTCTTTTAACTACCAGGTCTAAAATCCATTTGCAAGGAATTTTTGTTGGTGCTCCTTACCTCTGCCAAGCAGATCATGTTCTTAGCTCTCTTTGTTAGTGTGCACTGTACAACAACAGCTTAGTAACAGATTTGGAGGAATGTAAGGCCACAGGCCAAGAAACGAGTAATCATTTTCTTGTGAATTACAGGATTGCTATAGATTGTGAGATAAGCCATGTTTGAACATTTTCTTCTATTTCATCATGACTTGCTCCAGTTACTTGGATAAGAAAATAACAGAGCAGATCGGTATACTGTGTGCTCTGATTGTTTCTTCTTTATATACACTTTTTAGAGAGTTAGAAGGAGTTTGAAAACTTATCTTAAACTTAGATTTTTTCTCTTTCTTTTCCTCCCTTCCTTCAATAATGTCATCTTTGGTTTCTATGCTGAATCAGCTATGGTGCGTGTTCAAAACGGCCAGTGTATTGATATCCAGTCACTGCCATGCAACGTGGTTCCGTAAAGCGAAATGAAGCTTTATAGAGATGTTCCAGGCTGGAACGCAAAGTTGTGAAGTGTGGTTTCTCAGCTTTGGGATGATGCGGACAGAGTAATGGCAGCTCCAGGAATGTACAACATGAATGTCAGTGTACTATCAAATCCATTCATATATACAGAGTTTTAGAATTAGTCAGATAGATAGATAGATAGATAGATAGATAGATAGATAGATAGATAGATAGATATCAGCAAAACAGAAGACATGTACTACCTGTAGTACTTTGCTTATGGACACTTCAGCTGTGATTTTTGTATTTAAACCCTAAATATCTGTCTAAAAAACACCACCACCCTATTTCAGTATGTAGTCCAGCCAAAAGTGTGGGTTTGAAGAGAAGCCAATAAGTTGTCTACTAATGGAGGAAAATGTAATTTTGATATTTGAACTAATTACTTAATTTAGAAATATGAAACATAGAGTAATTAAGGAGGTATAGAAATGTCAAGGAAGGAAATTTGGGAAGCTGAGAAATTTTATTCTTAGATACTTAAAAAAAAGTCTGTAGTTAATTATACAAAAGAACACCTTCTCAACCTTCTCAGCTCTTATTGATTTAATGAAGGCCCACAGTCATGAAACATTAAACTGACTTTTTTTTCTACCTCCCCGGCTAATGGATCCAGAATTTCACTCATTTGAGGCAGTCTAATTTCTCAGCTGTTATAGGAGATTCCTGAACAGGAAAGGCCAATTGAACACTGGCTGGCAGCTGGCCAGGAGTAGCTACTGTGTGTGTGAGTGTGTGTGTGTTTGCTGTGAGAGCCTTCTTGCTTCATTTGACATGTCCTTTATGTTTAGCCAGAGCTTTCATTCAGCGTTGATTCTTTTACTTCCTTCTTGCTTTTCCTTTTTTTTTTTTGTGAAATCTAACTTAATTTGTGTTTTAGATTTTTTTCCCTCTCTTCCAATTCTGTGTTCTGTCTTTGTTTTGGCAGTGCAGTGCAGAAATCTGAGCCGCAGACAAAGTAATGACAGGAGTTAGCATTCCAGGATTAGATAATACTGCTCAGTATGAAGATATTATAGGGATTTACTGGTTTGTGGTCAATTATGTATTTGAGGTAAATCACCCATCCATCTCCAAATGTGTTGCTGCATATTGAAAACTTCTTGAATCCCACTCGATGCAAAAAAAAGTTAAGAAATACAGAGCTGTACAGAAGTTTATACTCTCTACAATCGTATGCCTTCTTTTGAATCATCTGCAGCAAGAAGTGTATTTCTTAGTTGTTTACACTTTACTTTGACAAAAGGTTGAATATTTTGTGACATTTGCATGTTACTGAAAAGCTTAAACAAAAAAACTAGTGCTAATTAACATCATTATGTTAACTGAACTGAAACCCGAACTAAAACAGAAACTAATGTGATGAAGGATAAACTGAATTTATGACTGATCTTTAAAGCCACACAACTGAACTTTGGCAGATTTTCCGACTTTGGTACCTTCGTAACCAAGGCTAATTTGACAGCAGTCTTGCATCACGTCTCTTATCTGAGCACTTTCCAGCCAGTAAAAGTCAGTCCAATGTTGACTCTTGCTCTATTAAATTTTTCTTTCCCTCACTTCCTCCGATAATATCCACTTGCATTTCTTTGCAAAATCCGCCATAGTGCACATTCAAAACGACCAATTTGTTGATGTCCAGTTGCTGGCATGGGATGTAAAGCAAAACACAGCTATTGCGTGATGCCCCGGGCAGAAAAAAGTGTGATTTCTCATTCGCAGACTCCAGGAATGGACATGATAAATGTCAGTCTGCCATCAAAACGGGTTAGAAGCACAGAGTGTTAATATTTGGAAAATTATGTATAGTTGCTTTCGAAGAAAATTCTTTACACTATTTAAAGAGAGAACATAGCACCGAAATACACAGAGGTCATCCTGCAACCAGCGAGGTGATGTACAGCGGGGTCTAACAGAAAATAGTTTGTTCACTGGAAGGCAGATAATATCAAGAAAGCCGTTTTAAAGATGTAGCAGTAGTTCAGGATTTAGTGAAATTTCTGAGGAGTTGAAGACATACTATCCATTTTGCAAAACTGTCAAGGAGGAGTCTGATCAGTCTGTTGGACAAACACCCAAGCAATTAAAAAAATGATGTGGTAACACCAAATATAGGGTTCATTTAAGGTCTTTCTTGCATTCTTTATTAAGACTTCCTCACTTAACAGCATTCTTTGCTAACAACCGTTGCACAGTTTTATATGCGGGAGAAGAAATTCAAAAGAATCTTCTCTCCTGGTTAAGTCAAAACACAATAAATGATTAAGAATTCTTGGGAATAACCAATAAAAAACACTGTGTTTATTTAGTTAGTGATTCTTTATATGCATTGAACCATTCATACTTATTCTGTTCAACTCCTAGTATTGATGGTACACTCAATGTTTGGCACTTCACAGAATTTCAAGATAAAATACGTTTTTAAATTGAACGCAGGATTAATCTTGACATGTAAAAAGTGAAGGAAGCAGAGTTTTAGAAACAGTCATAAGAACGTGTGACTTTCATCAAGTTTAATAAGATGTGAACTTTTTGACTCAGCACATCGGTGCCTTTTCATTGGCTTACAACCTGCCATCTGCTTCTTATTCACCTTTGCAGGAAATCCTCTTCGACCAATCAAATCAGAGCTTAATCTTCCAGACTTTCTATTGCAGTGGCCTAAAGGTTAGAGAAGCACGAGACAGACTGTTTAAATCCCAGAGCAGCTGGGAAAATATGGCACCGAGGAGCAGGGATAAGAGATGCTCTACCTTCAAAAATATGCCAGATTTTGCAATTTGAGTCCTGTTTATATAGTTCAGAGTTACTTTTTCTTCCCATTTCAAATGCTGTTTGGCAGATGCTCAGTTTGGCAGATTGCTTACACTGCCTCATATGGTAGAAAATCTGATATTTATTTAGAGAAGCTATTACTTAAGCAAGCACAGAATGAATAGTGTAACTTATTCTCGCAGATAGTGCAATAAATATACACTTACACATCTAGATGTCTATGCTGCACACATCAAACGTATTGTGTGGTAACACACAGTAATACAGTTTGAAAGTGGTTGAGGAATCTAGTAATGAGCTCGGTGCGCCTAATAAATCAATGGCATAAATCTGTCCACTGCTCTGTCTCATAACACACCCATGCAAAAAACACATCATTCCTTATCTCTGAGACGATTTCTTTAAAATAATAACAAAACAATATTTGTTTCCCATCAATGGTCTTTTGTGTCTCCCTGTAACAGTAACGGCTGGAATCAGTTTCACATGTTGATCTGCGAAGATCGCTGCATTGCTGCAGTCGTTGAAGTTGAAGTTCATGGCTCTGGCTACGTTTCTTTGGCTTAGGCCAAATCCTTTGCTCTGTTTCCATGGTATTTAGTCAGCTGGCACTTTGTACAGGCGTGTGAGAAACGACTTCACTTTGCAGCCATTTTATAGCCCTGGACCACATCATTTTTAGAAAATTATCAACAGGTTTGTGGTTCGATCTGAAGGGTTGAGCACAGCTTAGCTTGGGATAAAATTATGGCTGCTTTCTTGTCCAAGTCAATGAAGCAAAAGTAAAGATTTTTTTCTAACTTAAGAAAAAAGTAAAAACAAAATGAAAAAGAAGGTGTTGCATTTGTAAAAATTAAGTTTTATCAGTCAGAATCGATACAAATAATCGTCACTGGTTATCTCTAACCCAGTCCCTCTGTGTAATCATGAAGCCCCAGAGTAAAAGTCTTGATATTTTCAGTTCAAAAAGATAAACATATCTTTCTGCTCCTTCTGTCTAAACAATTTTTACACTAACCTTGACAAGAGACTATTTAATTTAGGATTTGAACCCTTTATCATATTCAGGATCTATTTGGATGAATTTAGGCGCTGCGATGGCTGGAATAGTGTTTCCAGCTGCACAAGTATGTGGGAAGGCATAAAAAAGAAAAAAAGCAGTTCCAAAATGTCTTTAAAGTTTTTGTATATCCACATGCAGGAAGATTGAGGTTTTCTCATGGAGTTTCCTCATATTTACACGTTATAGTCCACCTCCTCCAGCTATCTTTGTCACTGTATAAAATCTAACAAAAGGAGTCACTCCTCATTCTTTTACCATTTCTGTCTCTCTTATCTTTTTTATTTTATTTTGTGTTAACATTTAACTCTTCTCTTCTTACTTTCCACAGAGCTTAATCCCAAAGGTAAGTGTTTGTTCTCAGAGCTGGATAGACTAGAACACGTAGAAATACATGCTGCCTTTATTAAAAACTGTATATGCATACACATTTATTGTATGCTGTATTTTGAGAGATACACTCATATTCTTACGTTCACTATCCTGTTCACTCAGAAATGCAGGCACACACATGCTCCCACACACACACACTACTGTATATACAGGAAGAGACTGCTCCCGAGTGTTTATGTTCCTGTTATGCGATACTTGGCATGAGTCTGTACACACACGCATACGCTTATACACATTTCCTCACTTTATGGAAAATGTAAATATGCATTTATATCCATTTATCCTTTTATAATCTATGCAGTTTACACAGAAATATCATCTGTCTGACATGCACCTCCAGACAGAAACACGTACACACTCGTATTTCACTACACTTTTTTGCATGTACTTGTTTGGCTATCTTTGCGAGGACACTTAACAGACATACTTTCCCTCGTATCCTACCCTGATCTCCTACATTACAGCTAAATTCTGAACCCCAGACCATATCTTAAGCTTAAAACTGCATTTCATCCCTCAGATCGTCAACCTACCAAAAGACTGTCACTGTCATGGTGTTGATGTAGTTCACACACATGCACACATTCCAGCATTAGTTTTCCTAGTTGTCAGCCAGTGTTTGTTTTAGTCTGTCTGAGTTTGTGTGCTTTGATATAGAAGAGGATGTCCTGTAATCTATAGTAGGCTTTAGAGGCTCTGCAGTAGTATATACACACACACACGCACACATACACGAATCTAGCAGGAAACCTTTCTGCTACTCTGAACTGCAAATTACTGGTTGGTTGTTATGGTTGCTGTGTAGAATATCCTGACTTTTATGACCCAGGTATAAGCTTGTCTGTATGACATATGAATGAAGTATATTGTGATAGCTCCAGTGCCTATAGGAGTCTTGAGTTCGTTAAAAGCCTACAAAGTGAAGTTGGCTTACACGTTTTACACTGATACTGCCTGGAATGATAGAAAAGTAAGATAATTATTAAATTGTAAGACAGGGATGGGAATTTATGTCATGTCACATCAAGCTTACAGCATCCAGAAAGTCACCTCTGGAGCATGGGTTTTACGGACTAAAGCTGGGATGTCCAGTTCAGGTCCTCGAGGTTTCCCAGCTCTAACACACCCAATTCAAAGAAAATGGATCACCTTCGCAGCTTGATGTCAAGTTCTGCAGAAGCAGGTGAAGTAGGGAAACATCTAAAACCTGCAGGGGAGAAGCTCTCATGTACTAGATTTGGACATCCCCATACTCAAGTGAACTGCCATTGCTTCTCTTTATTTTCCAAACTCTGTGGTTTCAACACACATAAAATAGTGTGTATGTAATATATTACATATTACATACACATATCTCTGATATCCACAACAACATATGCAGGAGTGACATCACTGTAGTGGTAAGAACCTGATCCATGTACCGTGGACCTCTACTCAAATAAACTGTGCTCTCTTTCTCCTCCTCTGTCTTAAGCACACCACAAACACACACATAAGGCAGATTACAACTAATTGGAATCAGTCCTATGAGACAACAGCAGGGGTGCAGTTGCAATTTTATGTTGGAAAAGTTTCATTTCCTATATCAAGAGAGAGTCCAGAGGTTAGAGTGTATGATGTATCTGTGGATTTAAGTAAATGTACACCATTTCATAAAATTCAGATCAGCAGACCCCCACCTACTGAGTCTTCGGCTTCAGTCTCACTGTAGTTCTCATTCCCAAAATTTGTATCATTTCTTACCTTCCACTGTATTTTATATTTGTGATTCTTCTCTATTAAAAAGAAGTGGATGATGCAACATTTATTTACTTGTTTTGGCATTGCTGGCAAATTCTGATTCAGTATTCAAATTCAATACAGATACAAATACGGCTTTAGTCTATGCACACCATGCTGTCCCTCCATAAAGTCTGGTTCTGTTTGGCCTTTTTAAAATGATGAATTCATAGATGAGGGAAGAGCCTGACAATGTTTGGACACACTGTAAAATTGATTTAAAAAAAACAAAACACAGCCTCAGACATTTCACTCAGCCATTTAAAAGTATTAGTGTGAATCAGTAAGTAGACTCTAAAGAAGAGGGCTGGATTATTTTTTAGCACATTTACTTGTCTTCATCTAAGGTTCATAACCTTCCCGAAAGTCTCACAATGTGATTTATGAAGTATATATTTTTTCCAAGTTGGCCTCGTGAAATTTCAGTTACACACACACACACACACACACACACACACACACACACACACACACACACACACACACACACACACACGTACACACA
>JAOXYM010000006.1:5955315-5971901 GCA_028567055.1 Leptatherina wallacei
CACACACACACACACACACACACACACACACACACACACACACACACACACACACACACACACACACACACGTACAGACACAATGATATACAGGCACCATGCAGGTAAGTCTCAGTGTGGAGGGTGTAACCCGGTGATGACTCCTTGGGAATGTAGAGTTTGGGTGGAAACAGAGATTTACAATCACACACATGCATACACACACACACACAGATACATGAAGTGGTTACCAGCAAATCGCAAAGCTAAATCTATGATCAAAGGTTCCCCCAACACTTTTCTAGACCTTTGCTCCTTCAAACATGTGACACATTTCTATTCTCCCTTCTCACTGTCCACCTCACCTCCCTCTCTGCTTCCTTGTCATCTTTATTTAGATGTGATTTATATGCATCTCTGTCCTTTTTTTTTCACCCATCTTTTACCTCTTCTTTCAACTATCACTCAAAACAGAGGGTAGAATTTTTGTATCAAGATTTACTGAAAACTGAAAAAAAAACTAAATAATAACACAAAGTATTCCTTGTTAACTTGTACTTCAGCTCAAGGATAATAATGACGTTAAGGGTGTATAACGGAGCATTTAAGTCACAATAATATCTGATATTCAGCCGGATAATGAAAGTTTCAGTTAAATAGGAGCATTTACAGTGTAGCTATGCACTTTTTTCTGATTAATGATCATCTTCCAAAGAAAACCTCTTTTCTGGCAATCAGTGGTTTCATTCATTTTATGACATTATTAAATTAGACTTGGATAGACTTGATTCAGACAATCCATCAGTGTACATCCCACTGGCCTGAATTATCAAATTTACTTTAAAAAAATGATTTGGCTTAAAGAAATTATCTAATAATTTTGATGTTTAGCGGGTGGGTCCAAAAAAACCCAATGATACTTGAGATATGAGCAAGTTGTGACAGGAGGATTCAAATTAGACTGGTATTGATAGATATGGATTCTGTATTTTATGTGTTAGGCGATCAGATGTTTTTGGGATGATATATGCTGTAATCGCCTGATTAAGTAGATATTTAACGTGTGCAATTTCTGAGACGGCGAGACGACGTGTAATCCCCCAGCTTCTGAGACAACGGGGCGTACAGACAGCACTATGAATTTGTCTCTGCATTACAAACGCATTAAATCAAAAAATAATTTTTTTTAGGGTGTCAACAAGGTGAAGAAGCCATATTTAACAGCTGATCTTCTATCTGATAAACTTACTGCACAATCATATTGTACAACAGCTCCATTTCTGATGGGAATATGTTGTTTAACTATTCAGTCATCCAGAACAAAGGGTCATTGAGAAATTAAGCGAGTGGGGTGTGAAGAAAGTGGACCGACCCGTCTTTCTTCTTTTTTTTCCTCTTTTAAGATCCGATCCATTTTCTTTCTTTACTCATGCTCTTTCTGTTTTCTGCTGTTTGTCTTGGCTTCACCACTTTCCTTCTTCTCTTCCTGCTTCAGTTCATGTGTTCAAACCAAATTGAATTATTAATATAATCACATAATAATCGCTTGTCTGGAATGAAAAGGTGCACAGTAGTTGCAGGTAATTATTACTATCGGTAATAACCTGGAACTTTCCATAATTAAACTGTCCCTCCCACCCAACCCAGTTGTCAATTCTCATATTGTTTTTCTTTCAGCCTCTCATGCTGGTTTATTTCCACTGGTTTTTCTGCCAGGCTCAGGTTTTCTCCCTCTCCTGTCGTTAGCTCACCTCTTCTTCACTGGTTACCTCGCTCCATCTCTTCTTAACAACTGTTTTCCTCCATTCCTCTTTCCCCCCTCACTTTGTTATTCTAGCTAAGTGTAGATTTCTGCCAAGCTCTGCGCTGTTTAGACTCAGAACATAGTTGTCATTGGCCTTAAATTGCCTCCTCCCTTCATTTTTTTTAATTTCCTTTCAAAATTCCCCCCTACTTTTCACCGAACTTTCCTTTCGGATCTCCGACAAGCACAGCTCCACGCTCAGTGTTGATTTTGAGTCTCCCAGTCTCGCAGCTCTCGAGTAATCTGAACATCTGCCGTGCTGACTCTGTTAACAAATGTTCGCCCGGCTGCTGTTTGGAGAGAAAGCCTGAAAAGTGATGTGGCGACCTCTTTTGATTCACAGCGTGCTTACCTGCAGGGGAAGTCGACCCCAAGTTAAAGGCTGCTTTTCAAGGATAGATCATCATGGGAAGGAGATTAGAAAGAAGCTTAAAATGTTGTGGGATGAATTGATTTGTAGTAGAAGTTGTTGCAGATTATGTTTTTAAAATTCTGATCAACTTTTATTTAGGAGTTCCCCGGATTCTTCAGTCCAAGTTCAACCTTCCTCTGGCGTTGATGTGCGTACCTTCGTCTCCAGTCAAAACCACCAAGTTTAAGATCACTATAGACACCAACCAGCCACCAGTTGACCTCAGCTCCATTTTCCAAGGTAACGCACCCTAATCGTGGCTAAAAAACCTGTACAGATGTTCCAATGTTCCCAAAAAAGGAAGAGTATTCCTAATTAAACACATCCCAAAATAGATGCAAAGTTTATTTATTTGCAACAAGTTTCGATTTTCTTTCCAAAAAAGTCTACACTTAATTGCAGCGTACTGTCAAAAGGAAAATATTCTTACCTGTTTACAACGAATGATCAAAATAATGCATTTAAAAGAAATCAAGTAAAAGTAAATACATGATATCCATAATTGAGTTTAATTAGACATTAATGCCACTGTTGCAATTTCAGGTTACAAAATTGTACAAAATAATTTTTCTTGCCAACACTGAAGACAAAGCCGTCATTAACACGTTCCTGCATCCGATACAGCTGGGTGTTTGTGTTCACAGGGACTTCCTGTCACCTCGTGTACTGTAGGTAGAAAAGTCAGATTCTGGCTCTGCAGAAAGCTTGATATAAAAACTCAAATTCAAATAAAGGGTGCTTTGTGAGTTCATTCATTGAGCATATTTCACACGCTGTCTGCTCAGCGGTTAAAACCCACCCTCTGAGTATGCTGTGACTGATGGACCTCTACAGGTGAACTGCCAAAACAGTCTGGGTTGAGCTTGCACTCTAGTGATTTCCTTACATAAGCACAAGTAGGACAAGATAACTTGGTTTGAAAGTTGGTTCATTTGGGCACCGGGAGGTTTGGGCTGCAGAGGTTTGGGCACCGGGGAGCTCGGCAGCATAAAAAGACCTATGTGTTCATGTAAAACTGGATGTCCTGGATGATTTACAAGGTGAAGAAACAACCTTTCACAACACCCAGTTAAGAGAAGAACATACTTCAGGATGCCGACATCCAAGTCTGAGCAAACACAGATATTTCCCCACATGGTACAAACCCTTCACAAACCTCAAGAAAACTCATATTAAGCTTTGCCAAAAAAAAGTATGGATGAGGTTTGGAAAGAAACTTGTAAAACACGTGGAGTAGTTAGACATTATTATATTACATTACACAGTCATTTAGCGGACACTTTTACCCAAAGCGACTTACATTTGAGTATTGCCAGTGATGCCAATATTGGAGGCAAGGAGGGCAACGTTTCTTCCCCAAGGACACAATGACAGTTGACTGGAGCAGGATTCGAACCGCCAACCTTTTTGGACAACCTGCCCTTCACCTGAGCCACTGCTGCCTAGAGACTTGATTTATTGATGATGGTACAACAGCCAGATCAATTCTTTAGAAAAAAATAAAATAAATTGCTGTATCATCTGGTCAGATTTAGCCAAGTGCAGATTGTCTCCCAGTACAGATGGACAATAACTTGAGACATACTATAAAGCAAACAGGAGTGAAATATTCTTCTTGGACCGAGTCAATCCCAGATCTCAACCTGATCGAGGTGCGTTTTACATTCTGCAGAACAAAACAAGAACTGAGGGCAACTTCACAAAAAAAGATCCATTCTTTGATGCTGCACATCAGTTAGATTTTAATAATAATGATAATACTCTAAAATTAAAGCCAAGAGTCTTAATGCCCATGCTAATTACTGTATATAACTGAAACTTAAAAATCTGTGTAATAGCTAAATTATAAAAATAATTCACACTTTCCAAAACTTTTAGACCCAGACATTAAGCCCTTCAAGACAAACAAAAAGTAAGTACAAAAAAAAACAACATACAAGTGAGAAAATAAATGATGCAGGCAATATGGTGCATGTTTTTCATTGACTTATAATCAAACGGCAAGAGCGTCAACTGAAATCAAGGGGAATGATTGAGAGAAATGTGTAGCTGTAAGAATGTGTATACATTTATGTGAATAATCAACTGTTGTGTCTTTGTGTGGTTGTGTATTTATACAACTGTGTTTATGCATGTTTATTTGTGATTCTGTGCTTTTTAGCCCTGGGAACCCTGTTTTCTGCTTCCCACTTATCTGACAATCGGCTGCAGTCGGCAGCTCTGACGTCTAAACACACTCAGCATTCATACAGATCCTGTGCTTCTATAATGATGGATTTGTGTGAGCTTATGTTGTGTGTCTCTGTAAAGTGTGTGACTGTAACTTGTACAGCTTTGTCAGCATCTTGCATCATGATAAACTTTTCTATCTTTCTCATCATACTGTTTTTTGTTTTTGTTTTTTAATGTTTTGTTTTTGACTGACTCCCCCTGCAGAGTTTTCAGCAAAATCAGAAGATAAGGATGGGAATAGTTTGGCTTTCCAGTTTCTCTCAGGAGCCAAAGTTACTGTGGTGGCCTCCAAGACCTCCCGTGAGTCCGACAACAGATCCGCTCAATATGGCACTGATTCGCTTTAAATGTTGAATTAAACTTCCTGACAGCTTGCATTTCTGTCACATCTGCAGCCACTTATGCATTTTAATGTAATCTTATGTTTTAACACCAAATTAAGACATGCAAACAGTTTTTATTTACACTTACTAAGATAGGGTGATGTTTTTGTAAAACTAAGCTTTAGGATGTCGTGGCTTTAACGACACTCAGTCTTATCTTAGCACACTCAGTCCCTGTTCACTCTATGTGTTTTTGTCAGAACGTTACCGTATTCAGAGTGACAGCTTTGAGGACATGTGGTTGGTGGTGAAGGAGCTGGTTCAGAGGTTTGATCAACATTTTGCCAAACTGGGAATTAAAGACTTCAAGAAAAGCTTCAGTGGTCCACTGCCACTGCAGGAGTACTTCCTGTCTGTAGACCATCACTTTCAGGTACAAACACACCCAAAAACTCTTGTACATGGAATCTGAAACCATCTCAGGGAAAAGAAACATTTTTATCTTTGTGTTTGTGTGTGTGTGTGTGTGTGTGTGTGTTAGCTGCGTGTCAGTGCTCAGCAGTATCAGGATCTGCTGTCAGAGCGAGCGGTCCAGTTCAGAGCCATCCAGCGCCGTCTGCTGACTCGATTCAAAGACAAAACTCCAGCACCGCTGCAGAACCTGGACACACTGTTGGATGCCACTTACACCCAGGTTAGACACACTTAGTTTTATTAAAGGACTTGAGTCCACAGCCTGATATAGGATACATAATATGGATTTCAGAAGTAAAGAGTCATTCTTCAGCTAGATGAGGTGTTTCAGCCTCATATTCAGTCACCTTAACACAGATGATGATCCTACAGGTGGCCGTATTTCCCATCCAGATTGAAAACACCCTAGAAACTATCAACGGAGATTAAGAAAGGAAATGAGCTTTCCAACTTGCTGTGCTGCAAATGTGACTTCATCTGGGTCTAAATTCTCTGCTGCTTTCACACACAAACAAATGAAAACAAACACATTCCAATTGTGTAACAGAGTTGTAGAGGGTGCTGATGCACAAATACCAGCAACAGGACGTATCTGTTTAAACTTGTGTGACTTTTTGCGTATGTGTCCAACTGGGTGTGAGCTCACAGCTAATCACCTAAACAGAGGAAGTCCATAAATCACCGGAATGCAAACTTCCCACTTTAAATCCACTCTAACACATCATCACAGAGGACCAGTTTGAGTTTTAGGTTTTCAGGTTGAAGATATTTGTGCAATATAAGGACATCCTGGACAGTTCTCACTTTGTGACACCTTTGTGATGATGTCTGAGGGTTCAGACTTAAAGAGTTGATGTAGAGGCCTCAGTTACTGTCCTCAAAAAGATAGAAAGGCACATGTGTGTGCGTGCAGTGTAGCTGAGGTCAGTATAAAGCTGATTTTAAATCAAAGCAGCCATAAAGATTTTGTCTATCTCTTTGTTTAATGTTGATGTATGAGAGGGTGGAACGGTTTTAGTGTCAGTATATGTGTGCGTGTGAGAATGAGACAAAGTGATGGTTGCTTGCCCCCGCTGTTTACTCCAGAGGATAAATTGGCGGTCATCACTTCCATCATCCATTAGCTTCTCGTTAACGTAGCGACGCTGGTGACACCATCTTTCATTAGCTGTTAAAGCTGTCTGTACGTCACTGTTTAGCGCCGTGTGATCAGAGCAGCTCTCTTTCTCTCTGTACAGCGCAGCGCTCTAATATTGCACTCATTTAATGCAAATCAACTTTCAAGGTTCTGAGATTTTGTTGGAGTTTAATGAGAGGAAATGAATGAGCTTGTTGAAGTTCTTAATGCTGTTTAAACCCAAATAAATACAGTTCACCTTGGGCTGGCTCGGTTCTCGCCAGGATAAGCAATCAGGGAGCCCGATCTAAACACGACTGCCTTAAATGTTAATATACTCGCTCCGTCTAATGTCTTCAGCCTAAACTATTTAATCATCAGCACTTATTGTGATCATTCTTCATCAGTAATGTTGTTGTAGGCATGTTATACAGAGATTAAAAATGAACAGTCAGCAGGTTAAGTTTTATGAATTTATTAAGACTGTAATATGTATTGAGATCCTTTGTAATGATAGAGTGGTTAAGTTACAGACATTACACTGACTGCTCCAAGATCAGCTGTTTCCATACTGAAGATGTCATGTCTTCCTGCCTTATGATGGACACCTGAGGCTGAGATGTTTGGCTATGATATTAGCTAGAAACAGCCATACGCTGTATATAAAAGATAGACATGACATGATGTCATTTAAGTGGCTTTCCATCTGTGTGTTGCAAATATGATCATTAATTCAGTGAGCAGCTTAAAGCAGGGATCACCAACTTTGGACCTCTTGAGCCAGTGCCCTGCAGGTTTTAGATTATTCGGATGCAACACACCTGATATAAATTAAATGGCCTTCCAGCAGCTTGTTAAGTTCTCCACAGGCCTCCTAATGACCCATTAATTTGAGTTAGGAGTGTTGCGACAGGGAAGGATCTAAAACCTGCAGGACAATTGCCCAGCAGGTCCGGAGTTGGTGATTCCTGCCTTAAAGGCTTGGGAACTTTGATTTACCAATAGAGCTCCCTTACATGATTTACTTTAGTATTATTTTTTCCCCTTCAGTTGAGCAGCCCTTTTAGCTGTTGTTCATTTTGATGTTTTTTGTTTTTCCCAAAAGGCTTACTCTTGTCATGCATTTGATGAATGTAAAAAGATGTGTCTTCCATTGCAAATGTACTTTAATTGTGTTCTGATTATAGTTCATCTCACTTTGATGCATTGGTCAGTCAAATGTCTCTTCATTGTTTTTGAATACTTAGGCTACGTTCACACTGCAGGTCTTGATGCTCGATTCCAATTTTTTGCTGAGATCTGGAATTTTTTCCTGAGTTGTTCACATTATAATTTGAAAGCTGCTGCCATCAGACTATAGTGTGAATGGTCTATGGCCCTGACCTGACCCGCATGCACAGAAGAAGACATGACGTCACACCCAGCATGCTGTTTTTACAGATGCTACACATATTAGAGTGTGTATCCATGTTGAAGCTGCTGTGTAATTGCAGATGTCAAAATTATGATGTAATTTTTTCTGGTCCATTGAGCTTGCCCCGTCCCTCCTACTCTGGCGCAGAATCATGATGTCTGTCTCACTTTAAAGTATTACTATTTAACATTCACACCTTAGAAATATGCTTTTCTGACTTATTTTGATGGCACTGTGACATTTATTATGTAAATTCCTGGAGTGTGGCATATTCAGGAAAGAAATGCAAGAGGACATTATTTCAATAGTAATTCAGTCTGTTTAGTCTGAGGTTGCTTTGAAAAACATTAAGTATCTGATTTAGGACCATGTATGAAAGTATCCTATGTTGGATTTAAAAAAAAAAAAATCTGATTTGTGCTGTTCAGACTGTCATGAAAAATCTAATATTGGTCATATATGGGCAAAAAAGTTGTGAATGTAGCCTAGTACTGGTTATTGATTTAAAATGAGTTGTCAACATATTCAGTAATATACCATGTATATAAGTGTTCCACTGATGTAATATGACTTTATATAAAGGTTAACCAGAAGGCAGTAAATAGATCATTCTAAAACTTCATGTAACCTTATAACTCGCACTGCTGACTTCCAATCACTGACTTGTATCATCTGTCACAATGCCATCGTCTCCTGCCATTCTAGCCGTTTGTAGCTGTGAAATCGTGACTCTGCCTCCACAGGCTAATGCTTTCTGCTGTCACTCCTGTCCATCACCCTTTCCTTCTCTCAGTCTTTTCTCTCTGTTTTCTTCTCTTCCCGCCATCCAGCAGCTCATATGCGGGAAGTTTCTGACACACTATACAGTCTGTAATGTATACACACCCGCCATAATGGAGGCTATCGATGGCTGGTCGGAAGAGTGATGAATGCGTCAAATTAATAATTCATCTCAGTATTGAGAGTCATGCTTCTGAGGCCAAGGCCAGCTCAGCAGTTCAGCTGCTGTAACAGGACAGATTTTGTGAGGATACATCACAAACTGATTAGTGGATGATCTTTGATAGAGGAATATAATATCAAATATGGTATTGGTAGTCAGTTGAGTGTTTAAAAATTACTTCATCACCATTTTAGTCTCTCTTCATAGTTTTTGATAAATAGCAACAACTCAGAACTTTGTACAATGAGACGATGGGATAGTGCTCCTTCACTTTTCCCAGTGGACCACGCATTTGAATCAAGGAGCTTCTCGTTGAAATCCTCCAACAGGTGAAACCTTGTTTGATTGATTAGAAAGCAGAAACATTTCTTAAAGTTTACTTCATGAATCCGTGGCTCCGTGCCTGCAATCATACTGTTGTTAGAATGGTAAAGGAATGTGTGGCCAATCAGGAATGTTGGTGAACCAGGCACCTCTTTCATTTCAGCTCGGAGGAATGTCTGCTGGGTAAATTTTCTGCATCAATCTTGGGTGATGGGGGGGGATTTCCCCCTCGTTAGCGGTGTGTGTGTGTGTGTGTCTCCACATGCAGTGGCCGGCCATCGCCGACGAGCCGTCAGAGATAAGAGGAATGAGCTCCCTAAGAGAATACTCTGTGGTCGGCTGTACATTTATGCAGCGGAGGATAATATTTCCATTGTTCATGCTGCCTTTATAGACATATATTTTATTCATGAATTCCTGAGAGCTAGCGAGCCACGTCTGACTTTGCGTGTGTACGTGTAAGTGCAAGAAAACTTTTTCATCTGCCGACTACAGTGGCTGGATTCCAAAATACACCCAATGCTTCAACCAGCCGCTTATGATTGATGAGATTCAGAATGAAGTGAGACCTGTGAATGATGGTTTGTTACGTGTCAGTGTAGCTGGTCGGGAAGACAAACCAGCTATGGACAAAATTCACCAGCTTGTTTGGTGGCTGCAGGCCATTTCTAGCTCCACTTGAAGTATATCTGCCTTCTCTCCTGCTCTGAGGTGTGTTTCATCTCCACCTCCTTACCCTGTCACAGCTTAAAAAGCCATCAGTCGTCACAGCCCCTGTATTTTACACTCTCCCCTCTAACTGGTGTTTGATTAATCTCTGGCTGGCAGAGGTTAGACTAGCATTAGGGCTTCTCATTTTAACTAACTTGCAAACCTCTCAAATTTGAGGGAGAATCCAACGCTGTCACTCAAAGGAATAAAAACGTACAGCTTTGAAGGAGTTTTTGGGAAATGGATGAAGAAACGTCCATACTTTTCAGTTTCCATAAATATTTGCCTCAGTGCCGTCTCCACTGCAGGCAAAACGCTGGTAGTTTGTTAGTGTTAGTATTAGCATTAGCGCTGGGCTAGCAAGCGCTGCTGTCTAAGGGATGATGGTGGGGGGGCCTCGGAAGCCGGGCCAGGCCAAACCAAGCTGAGTCTCCCTGTAATTATGAGTTCAAACGCGGGAAGAGGGCGGCTCACTGACTGACGGGGTGACTGACAGGCCGTCCAGGGGCCTCAATGGGCCCCTAATGGAGGCTTCGAGTAGACAGCAGCTTGATTTATCTGGCCCCAAATGGGGCTCTAAACATGGCTAAACACAGATCCTACTGTGGGGAGAGCAAGACCACCACCATTAACAGTCCAGGCTCTCACATCCCCTGTCTTATGTGTGTATCAAAGAGTGGAAAGGGAAGTGTGCATTTGAAGCAGATATATTGTTTATACTTATTTTTAATCATGCTATTATTTAATCCCACTTTAACGTGGACAAAGTTGTTCTGGTGTGTCTGTGCATGAATATATACTCAATGGACATCCATGTGTTCATGCACTGTCTTTTATTAGGTAATGTCCTCTTGATTCTTAGCTTTTAGATACAATTACCAAACTGAAAAGTTTCAGCATTTTTGAATGGATGCACTCAAATCTGAAGTGTACAAATGAATACTTGCCTTAAGACATATCATCCAACTCATCCAACTTAAGGTAAAACCCTAAGATTGACTCACTAATGGTCAAGCAGCAATGGTTTGGAAAGAGTTAGAGAGTTACTCACAGTTAGAGAGTCACTCAGAAAAAACCCAACTTGACTCTCAGTGGTGATCGAGACCTCATGTGGTCAGAGAGCTCTGTTGGATCCACATGCTTACACAGAAGTACAGACTCACAAAAGTACAACAAGACCCTGGCTCAATCCAGGTAGACTAAATATAATTTGGATGCAACCCAGCTCAGGTCCCAGGTGGGTTCTCAGGTACCATAGGAACCAGCAAACCTATAAAGATTTATGACCATTGCACTGCAGATGTATATCAAATGTCAACACTTTTTGAGTAAGAAATACAGAAAGGTTTAAAGTGTTGAATGCTCGGTCAGATACTCTGCCATGTTTACTTATTTGTGGATCAGAAAGAATTTTTGCCAGATTTGAGAGTCTATACTTTCAGAACAGATTAATGTGCAGCTGGTTTGTGTTAAAAGATAACCAGATATTTACTTTTGCGAGGTGAAATGTAAGTTATTTGAAAGAGTTGGTAGCCTACAATGAGCTATTCAATGGCTCTTGTGGGAGTTGACACATGGAAGGAAGGAGTTGTTTGTTGCTTGTACATACCTGTAAATCTTTGTGTTTGCATCCATGTTTACTGAAATCGTGTGTGCGCTCTTGTCTCAGTGGACTGTTGGTCTGTTAACGCATTAACAAGTGTGTGTGTTCAGGAAAAGAGGGAAAAGTGTGTGTGTTTGTCTGGTGTGAATGACAGCCCCTCAGGTGCCTCATGTGTTTGATACTCAGATTAAAGGACAGATGGGAGCTAAGAAGCTTCCTCTTTCTCTGCCCCCCCCCAAAAAAATTTTTTTTCTCACTTCCCTCAGGAGATATCTTACCCCAAGAACAAAAACATTTACATCCATGCTTTATCTCTCCTCTCACCTTCATACGCAGCAAGACCCTTCTCCAGGCTGAGTGGAGCACAGGGGGTTGTCGGTGGTCTGGTTTGTTTTTTTCAGACAGTGTGTTTATGTGACCGTCTGTCCAATCAATGAGTGTCTGTCTTTCATTTAGCTGACTGACACTCAGTGTTCTGTGTATGGGACTATGTGTGAGTGTCTCCTGGATGAGATTTAGTCTTTTTATCTTTTGAGAAGGAAAATCAACTTTTACCCCTAAGGCACATACAGTCACATATCGACTCATATCCTCAGGTATTCATATAACGGGAGGTAGCCATGCAAGTAAGAAATTAAATATTTTCTCTCCCCCATTATCATTTAATCATTTAAATTCACAGTGTAACACTCCTGAAATGTAAGCATCAGAGTTGTTTATCTGTCATCGCCTTCGACATGACCTGCTTAACTTTGGTGAAAGCCTCTCTTATCAATGTTTTTATATTAACAGTGAATCAAACATCCAATCTTTGAAGATACAAACTATATTTCCTGTATGCCGTTCCCACCAGCTCCGACGAACACGATTTTGGCCTGCATCTTCAGTTTTTAAGTCTAATTCTCTCTTTGCTGTCGTCAGCAGCGCTCCAAACCAATTCAAGCAGCTGTTTTCAGAACAAACACTAAAAGCCCATTGTTCCTAAACTGTCCATAAGCAGTTGGCAGACACAAAGACTGTTGAACATGGAGCATTTAGGTGCTGAAGAGTTCGACATCTCTATCAGAAGATGGTGGAAAATAAAACCACCAATATGAGAATTACTAATAGACTTGAATAGAAGTGAAAAATTCAGTTTTTTGTCTGCTGCGTCTGTATATCAGCTTTATACGGTAAGGTTATATGTCAGCATTTTTACAGTTTGCTTTGTTTTTACTCGTATCATCGTATCCATTAAACCACAATGTCATTAGCAGAACAACTGGAAAGTGTGCTTGCTGATCCGTATCGAAATTTTTCTTTCAATGTTTGTCTGCTTTCCGGCTTTGATTAGTCATGGGCAAACAAATGAGATGACTTTGCCAGCTTTCTTCAATTATTTTGGATTTAAAGTGGCCTTCTATTTAATTCCAAGTGGCATTAGATCATTGAAAAGTATGTTTAAAGTTAAAATGTTACAGATTTGACTTTATACAGCTTTGTAATAGCAGCAGGATCTGATGAATGTTTATGGTGAAGCTTTGATTCCCAGAACAAACCAGATCTGCAGTCCTCTGACCACCAGATGGGTTTGAGCCAAGTCTGGCTCTAATTTCTTTTAATTCCCCGAGGCTCGATCAGGTCAAGTTTCATTTTATTTATCTCCCCGAGATTTTAATCAGGTTCGGGCTCGTTAAATACTGCAGCGGTTGCGGATGGGATAACTCACGATCCATACTGGTTCCACCAGGGTCAAGCCACATTTTTGGGCCCACCATATGCTGTGGTACGATAGTCATGTTAAAAACCATGGAAGGATGAGGAGAGAAGCGAGGATGAAGCATCTGTGCTGCTCTTTATCAGACAGGCATAGATGACCTGCCAGAGGATTTCCTCATAGATGTGGTGGAGCTGGAGGAGACTTTATTATTAACATATGGATGTGGTCAGGAGTGGGAGGGGTAGGAGACTGTCAAGGAGGGGATCTGAAGGGGAAATACACAGAAAGATGGAAGAGATGGAGAGATGAAAAGGCAAAGACTAGGGAGACATTAAAATACAATGAATCAGCATTGTGTGAATATTGTAAACTTAAAGATGCGGAAAAGCAGAGAAGAACAGGAGGTGGGTCGAAGGAGTTCAAAGTGCCGTAGAAGTGAGAGGTTGAATTACAAAAAGATAAAAGCTGTTTGCATATGGACTGCTCCAGAATTATTCTGGAGGGCCGCATGTGAGGAAACAAATGTCCTCAGTATTTTCTTCCTCCTTCATTCAGAGCTGTACCATTCAGCTCGCTATTATGAAATCCCCCAAAAATCTGCTGCTGGGCCCACGCATGAATACAAACTCAAATAATCTTGAACATTTCCAGCTAGTGAGCATGTCCAATGATAAGAATTATTGCTTTATAATCTTTCTGCTGATATTGATGTTGTTTTCCACTTGTTTGCCACTATAGCGGATGCCTCCAAACACACATGGTATTGATGTCAACCGTTTACTTTTTCTTCTGCGCTTTACCCAGACTGCCCTCTGTGCTATTTTCAAAAATACACCTTTCACCGGGGGTGCAGAAAAAAATTGATTCACGTCAGAATCGATCCAAAATTTCCAAGTATCAATATATTAAGACTTAAAAAGTGTTTAACAGACGTCTTTAAAAGCTATTAAGTAACAAAGAAATGTTAAAGTTATCAAGGCAAGCAAAAATAAATGTCACCTCTTTATCAAAAGATTGCTTCTGTGTATTTTCAATTTTTGAATCACTTGATTATCCTTGAAAACATCATTATAGCCTATAGAGGAATGTAGTTAATCCTTTGTTACCCTTTGTATTTTTTGTGTCAAGATCTGTTTGAATCAAGAGTCGATAAAGAATCGAATCGTCACCCCAAGAATCGGAATTAAATTGCCAGATTCATATCCCTACCTTTCACCCAAAGAATTTCCTGCTGTAGAGTGCAAGATGCTCCATGTTGTTTCATTTATAAAAACAGCATGAGGAAGGAATGGACTAGAAGGACAGCAAAAACACAAGTTCAAGGAGATAAAGCAAAGGTGGAAAGAAAATTCAATGATTGATTTTCTTACAAGGAGTTTTTAATGGGAATACAATGTTTTATTAAATTATCAGGCGTCAAATCAGACATTTAACAATTCATGGACTAAATGCTATCAAAAATAAATCGAGAAAGACAGAGGACATGATCTAGATACAACCAAAAATATAGATGTAAAGGAAATGCAGGTAAAACAAGTGAGAAGTCCTATAAAATTAGGCAGATGAAAGAAGAGTCATAAATGAGCTCCTCCTCCCTCCTTTCCTTCTTTCCTGTCCTCAGATCCCACAGCTGAAACAGTCAAAGAACAAATCAGAGTTTTGTCTGTTACACTCCTATTCATCTGCTTTCATCTGTCTCCTGTCTGTCCTGCAAATGACAGAGTGGTTTGGTCTCTCCATCACACCACAAAGGGACAAACTAAAGGAAAGCAAAAGAAACAAAAACAGAGAAAGTAATGAGGTGAAAAAGGAAAAAAAAAGATCTATGTTGTTTTGAGAAGACAAAGCAAGGCAAAAAATTACTAATTTAAAAAGTCAAAATCATATCAAGCTTCAGAGGAACAAATTAAAATGTACCAACATGAAAAGAAAAAAAACAATACTAAATAAATATGCTCATTTAATGTGAGTTTTTAATGGAAAAGCAAAGTTTTGGCCACTTTTTTTTTTTTTTTAAAGCTAAGTTTCCCACCATGCTTATCACCTCATTTCTCATTGTGTGCTGTTGCTTAGCACCAAGCAGAGATTTAATAAGTCATCTATGCTGGAAAGCTGTCATGCTGGGAGGAGATTAGACCAGCACAGATTACAGACTGGAGCCTTTTTTCTTCAGCTTTAATTAAACAGTCTGACGAGTCAGAGCCAACAGCCCAGATCTGATTTTACACTCTGTTTGTTAGTGGACACCAACATAGGAAATCTGCCTCACTGTTAACCATCCCTGACAAGGCTGCGAGTGTGACCTCAATCCCAGTTCACTGTGCTTCAAGTCAAAGGTCATTGTTTGGCTCTGTGTTGTGGTTTCAACCCCCACCTCCCCCTGGTTTTTTTTTTCTGGCATAAAAGTTTTGATTGTAGCATACAAAACCGCAGCAGGGTGCTGTTTACATTCTGCTTTGGACGTGGGAAGCTTTTGTTTAGCCATAGTGTAAATGAAATCAACTTTGCAGTTCACAAGATGATATGTGTAGTTTCATGTCGGTGACCACAAACTGTAACATGTATGCTTTCAAATGACTCTCTGAGTCAAAAGACCACAGGGAAGTGGTGATTGAAAGGGTCCATTTGTGTTTTGTGAGCCGCACCAGGGGAGGTACGACATCAAAATATGCAATTCAGATTAAAAACCAAAGATGCTTCAGTCAGTTATATAAATTAGATGTTACAGTACGGTAAAATGGACAAAAGGGTGCCTTTGTTGCGTCTCTCTTGCCCCTTCTTAGATTGGCTTGACTCCATATAGTTTTCAATTGTTTAAAAATAAAAATCAGTAACAAAAAGTATGTATTCAGAACAATGTGGCACAGACAGAAATGACTAACAGCAGCCCTAAGGGTAGAGTCGTAGACATCTGTTCATCCTTACCTTTTATTTTCGAATCCAGACCTGCATCAAATGACAAACGTATTCAACTCTAACACTACATTGTGTGTTTTACACACAAACAGCTGCAGTAAGAGCATCCATGACATGACATAATGTAATAACCCAAAAGCAAAAGCATTTCCATATAAAACGAAATTATATATGATAGAGCTGAGATAAGATAATTGGTTAAGCCAATAGTAAACAAAAATGTCCCATCGTCCTCTTCAGTAATTTACAATGTGATGGAGATTCCTGGTCTGTGATTTTAGAGGTGGCTTCAAGCCGAGGTCCTTGTATTCCCTTTTGGGGTGGCTAGCTGTGCAACTAATAAGGGAAAGGTGAAATGTGACACAGGTTCACCAAATCCATTTTTGTCCACTCTATAACAAGAAGGTTTTAATGATGGAGGAGAAGATATCAATCTATTAGGAACATCTACATCCTGTATTTACATGTATGTTCCTTTAGAGCCAGTTGTTATTTGAACATGTTTTGTGTCATTATCAACGCAAAACAAGATAGATTTTCCTTTTTTCAATGTAGACGTGCATATAGTTTAGTATCTTAGTAAGTAAGCTGGGCAGTTTTTTTGCATGTTTTTTTCAAATATGGCTGCAGTTTTT
>JAOXYM010000006.1:5996883-6010758 GCA_028567055.1 Leptatherina wallacei
TTTAAAAGGGAAATAAACAGGCTTTCCGACAGTATGAAATTCATTGCCAAGAAGCATCGTTACAATAGAGAAATAATCTACCAAACACAATTTTCCGAACTTTTTGTTCTATGTTTATGTGTGTGTGACATCTCTTAACCAGAGTGTTTTGGGGCAAAATACGTCGATACACTCACTGGCGTAAGTGTGTGAAGGATATAGCTTTGCTTGTATAAGTTGGATTTTATGAAATGTGAGAATGTGAGCACTTTTAGAGGTCAATAAGACTAGTAAAGTGCTTTAAAAATGCAACCCATTTATCATTTACAGAGCTTGCACAAAAGCAGCCCGTAGTAGTGCAGTGAGACAAAGTTTCCTGATAAAGATCATGAATTCAAAACCCAAGTGGCTAAAAACCATTTTCAGAAAAGGGATCTAATGAGTTATTTTTGCCATCTTTTGATGCCGCATGTCAATGATACATTTTACTCAGTTTTCAAAAATAAGCCTGATACACCAGCCCCCATGTGGCTCAGATGTTTCTGAAAGGGTCTTTGACAATCAGCTGAGGTAAAACTTATGCTTGAGATCTTTAGGCTTGGATTTGATGGCTTGGGAACTTCAGCAAGTCACTGAGGGAGCTATACATGTAGAGGAGAAAGGATTGTGCGTTTATTGATTGGTACGTGTGCAAGAATAGCTTACCTGCAAGGTGTGAGTGACACAGCACCCACAGATGACCCCATCCATGACTAAAAAACCAGAGACTTTTTGGGGTTACCGGAGAAACGAAGCAAACTGAATTGGAGTTTGAACTCTGTGTTTACAGTTTATAAGCAAGTCTTGGAGGAGGCAGTCAGTCCAACATATACCTATGTTTGTAGTTTAGTGTTACGCAAATCAAAACGGCTTACTTTGGCAATTACTGCTTAACCCTGGCACACACACATGCTTTACTTCTGAGTCTTACATTTCTGTTTTCGCAGGATCAAATGGCAAGTGCTGAATCCATTTGTCAAACAAACTGCCGGCGTACGTTGGCACTCAGGCCTGCAGATCACTCATTTATCCGAACACGCAATCGTCCATTAGTCCCAGATCTGCTTTCACATCTTCTTTTTCACTCTCTGTCTGTTGATTCTCTCTCCTCCTTCTCCCTCATCTCCTGTTTCCCTCCTTCTCGTCGTCCGACTTGTCCTTTCTTGTTGTCTTCATTTTCATCCGTCTTGCTATGTCACCGCTTGTCCTCATCGCTCCACTCATCTCCACATCTTTGTTGTTGTAATAATGGAGGCATGAAGGGATTGACCCCTCGCTGTAGGTCAGATTCATCCATTCCCACCACACCTCATTCATACATTCACTCACTTTCTGTTTTCTGCTGCAGAGCTCTGTGCAAGAGTAAAAACTAGCAGAACTTAAGCCCCACTTGTGCTGTTTTACCTAATCTCAACTTCAAAGCAAGTCATCAGTTCCTCTCTAGCTCAAATCTGGTTCTGATTCTTGCATTCAGAACCAGAAGATATGCAGCGGCCTCATGAAAAAGCTACTGTTTCTTCATGGAATCCAACTTGGTGTAAAGACAAGTTACCAGAATAAACATAGTCTGCGTGCAGCGAGCAGTTTATTTGAACTCCGATGCAAAATGTTTTAAACAACTTGTAAATGAGATTTCCAGTTCCCCAGCAAGTGAACAGCAGACTACAGAGAAAAGATTTTCATGAGACTTCAGAAAAGAGCCCTGAAACACAAGGGATTATAGCGTGAAGGACATGGAGATTATGGATGGAAGCTTATTTCCAGATGTTTAAGAACACTGTTTTAGGAATAATCCAACTGGAAAGAAAATTAAACTCTTTAAAGGAAAACTCATTAAAATATACATATTTTAATGGTATTTTTCCATGTAGATGTGATTTCTAAAGTTTTAGAAATATTACATTTAGAGATGTCTCAAGTCTCCTGAACATAATGAAACCAGTCTGCCTCAAAGTGCCATATTAAGATAAATAGATAAATGAAAAGAGAGAAAGAACAACAGTGTGTCAGTCCAGAAATCACAAGCAGCTGATCCAAGAAACTCCACAAAGTTTGGATCAGATTCTAGGAACGATTTCTGTTTCCCTGGTTGAATTTCAACCAGGGAAACAGCTTTAAATGCAGCATCCTAATCAGCTGTGTTCATATGTTGTAGCAGAACCAAACTACTTATCTTTTAACTTTCAGGACTTTACTATTGTTTTTTCCAAGTATGTATTGATTGTGTAATAAAAAAAATTGTTAGGTAATATTCATGAAATTAAATTAAATTGAAAAAATACTCAGACCCCAGCACAGATCCCAGCTTTCTTGATCAGTTTGATCAGCTTCTTTTAGTCTCTGACTCTGATGCTGCTTCCCCAGCAGATGCTGCAAAGCGGATTGCACTTTCCACAATAGGCATGTAGAAGATATGCTACATGTTGATGTGGACATTGATGGATCTCAGCTTCCTCAAGAAGTCAAGTCTGCTCAATTCTTTCTTGTAGATGACATCGATGTGGCATTTCTACTGTAGTCTGTTGTCTAGCTGAATTCCCAGGTAGTTGGAGACGTCCACAAAGTGGATACAAGTACTCAGTAAAGTAACAACATCACCTGTGATGTGCACGACCTGTGCTGATGGCACAAAAAAATATTTGGTTTTACTTCATGTTTATAAAAATGGACAGCATAGTTTATACATAATGATACTACTTGATGCACCACACCCGATTACAACCACAACACATGAAACAGTATTAGCATCCAAGATGATCATTTTTCAAACAAAACAAACAAGGCAGAGTGCTTTAACACTGTATGTACTGCTCTGATGATTACGTCTGTTTGTAACCAACTTCTATATATTGTATATTTGTTTGAAACAGATCTCTCTTGAGAATGACTCGATGAGATAACCTGTACAAATAAAGATTAAATAACAAAAGTACATAGCGACAAAACTTATAGTGTATAACGTTTTATTTAAGACTCTATTTGTTTTCTAGCTAGCAACACACACCAATTTTTGTACACAGCAAACTGCAAAACTTCAATAAAACTTAAATGATAAATTAACTTATTTGGTCAGAAAGTTTCATCAGTGAACACAGTGTTGAATTCGGGGATCTAATGACTACACATATTTGAAAAACAGCATGCAGCAATGAAACTGTTCAGGGTTCCATTCAGGCTAACGTAAACAAGTGTAAATCAGCCACCTGATGGAGCCAGTGGTGACAGTAATGAAGGAGCTGCAGGTTTGATACTCATAAAACTGTTTACACAGGTTGTGCAGTCGACAGTCCGAGTCCTGTGGGATAAATGGATGTGTTGTGGAGAAAGTGGCCTAGACCATCAAGGAACTATGGGATAGTTCATCATCTGTGCCAATAAAAAAAAAATTAAGGAGAATTTCTCGTAACACATTTATAGATAATCGCCCTTTTTTTAAAATTTGCCATTTCTTATAATAATTTATTTTATGAACTCACTGGAAAACAGACATTTTCATACAAATTTTCATCGAGCGAAGTGGATCTTGATTAGAAAACTTACCAGGAGTCTCTAGCTAAAAAACAAAAAAAAATCCTGCTTTTAGAGGTTTAAAGTAGTAGGAAACAGCGGAATAATGAAATAGAAGACAATATAAAATGCAAACTGTTTTCTCTAGAAAATGATGCTGATTTATGCAACAGTCAGCACAGATATTCACCCCCCACTGTCTCCTCCAGGTGATGGCGCTGGCGGAGGCGGCAGAGGAGAACCGGGCTCTGCTGGAGGAGGCATTTGTCCGTCTGCGGAGCGCCACACACCTGCTCGTTCTGCTGATGTCGCTGTGGCAGGGCCTGACCCCCGATCAGACTGCCATCTTGGAGGCCACACTACTGCCTCTGCTTCAGGACACGCCACAGCTGGTACACACACACACACACTCTTCTAGGAGGCCATTAATGTGTCAGTGTCTGTCCATCCATCTGCAGCTTGCTTGGTAAACACAGCCGCAGTTTAAACACACACTCTGAAAACTTTTAAAATATATTAAGCACTTCTGGTCCCTGAGGACTCTATACACACACTCTCCCCTGCCAGCTCTGCTATGAGTGTGTACTGCAGTAGCTGTTTGTAATTTCATTAAAACTCTGTGTTTGTTTGAACAGACAACAAATGCACACACACACATTCACACAGGAGGTCAAACCCACAATAGGTCTCAAGTTGAATGGATGGCATTTTTCTCTTTAATCAGCTTCTGACTCTGACTCGGTGAGAGTGTGTGTGTAGCTGTGCGTATTAGTGTGTTTATGTGTGTGTTGTGCATGCTGCAGAGGACTCGGCTTTGTATAAACAGCCCTGTTGACAGAGCTCCTCCATTTGCAGCAGTCAGACCACGAAAGATTTCTTTCCCCATAGAGACTGAGTGTGTGTGTTCTTATTTTTGTTACCTCTTTAGGACCTTTTTTCACTGTAATTACTGACCTTGTGGGGACCATCAATCCTTATGGAGATCAAAGACTGGTTCTAATGCAGCAAAATGTCATTTCTGGGGTTCTGTTTGGTTTAAGGCTAAGGTGTGGACTGAAGTTTAGATTAAGATTTTTATTGTGCTGTTCCCAATGAACGGAAATCAATGAAATGTCCTAAAAAGGCAATCTGTGTAAGCTTGTGTGTGTTAGTTATTCCATGGCTCTGATCAATCCCCTGAACCTCTCATTACCAGTAAGTCTATTTTCAGTCTTCTCTCACAGCCGACTGTTAACACAACTGTACGTAAAACATCATCTTACAGAACTCAGTAGACAGAAATAGGTTGAGAGGGTCATTTGATGAGCCTCAAGGGGCTCTGAAAGTGTGTGTGTGTATGTTATTTTAAATGGGATTAATGGCATTAAGTGAATTAGCAGTAATTAGGGTCACGTCCATGATATTAAGACAAACAGGTGGGCTGATAGGCTATTTTCAGAAAACATGACACATCCTCCGGTGCAGTGTTGTGGCAACGTACATAGAAAAGTAGTGATGTAGTCTTTTTTTTCTCCTCTTTTCTTTTATGTCAGCAAAATTTTTATGGCTTATCAAAACTTTCGAGTTAGAGGTCATACTAGCATTGTAATTAACAAACGGTATCAACAGTTGATGTTCATAAGTTATATCCTTACAGTTAAGTAGATATTATATTTTAACTCAAAAGAAAATAATATGTTCTTTAAGTGTATTTAATGCATTAATTGCACACACAATGGACTCTCATTGGCAATGTGGCATCATTGACACTTTAAGTGAATATTTTTAGATGTCAGAGCGGATGCGCCTCATCACATTCACCATCGTGACTTTTAACCTCCTCTGTGACCGTGCAGGTGAGGTCATTCCAGGTGAGTGCGAGTCCGGTTCTCAGGGAGATTCTTTAAGAGGGATAAACCCCTGGAATGTCACGAACATGAATACAGTCACAGAGGAGGACACGGGGCTGAAAAGCTGGATTAAAGGAAAGCAGACGTGGATAATGAGTGCAGAAAGGGATGATGAAGAGGAGGAGAAAGACAAAGGGAGGAGAAGTGAAGGAAAAGCTTTATCCAAATCTAACGGGTTTCTTGTTTTTATTCCAGCTATGTTTGCCATTTCTATATTTCTTTCAATATTTTTCCAAAACAAATACTTGATTGGCTGTTACTTTAGGGCATTCCTTATTCTTTGCATGTATTATATTTTACTCATCATGTTAAAAATACTATTTTCAATATTTCCTGCCTGTCTTTTAGGAGAGCAGATTATCACGGTCCTGTCAGATGCCTCTGTTAAGATAACAAGTTGTTGTTTTTTGTGAAACTGGTCAAATGTTAAGATATGAACTTAAAAACATGCTATAATAGAATTATTATAATTTCTTTATAGTTCAAGTTAAACGTGCCTGGAAAGTACAGCCCTCCTTTAAACTCCATCAGCCATATAAGAGGTAAAAAAAAAATACAGATATAATCACCTACTTAGAAAAAAGAAAAAGAAAAAAGGACTATGATCTTTATTTTTTTGCTCAAAAACCCTAGATAGTTTAGACCCAAATGTTCACAAAAGAAGATCAGAAAAGTGTTTTACTCTATAATTTATACAGGCACAGTAGCAGACACAAACTTTTAGACCTGAATGCATGCTCTGAGGTCCCGAGCTGCCTCTAGAAACCAAGAACATGCATATCAACCATGTCATTGTGGAACAATTTTTCATTTGCTTTATCCCTTTTTTTTTCCTTTTCTTTTAAATACGACCAGGGCTATGGGATTACCGTGTTTTATAAAGCCACAAGTCCTCCCTGGACTATTGGATGGAGTGTCTCTTTCAAAATCACAATCAAACATTAACAGATGAGTAAATAGATGCCACTGTTGTTTTGGTACGTTGAGTTGTCCAAACCGTTTGAGTTTGGCCAGAAAAAGAGAGCTTAGAGTCTGGCAATATGATCCTGTTGTGAACTCCTAAGGCTACTTTACAACGTAATATATTTCTTACCATGTTAAAAATGCCCTCTACTTAACTGAGACCACAAAATAAATATATTCATGTATGTATGTATATATATATATATATATATAGTTAAAAATGAAGTAATTCTGCTAGAGCCGCAGATTTCATTCATTCTTTTATTTATCTATGATCACAAGTTTGTTCCATGAGCCCAGTTGTCTCACTTGTCAGGTTTTAGGTTTTAGTTTAACGCTTTCTTTTTTATTTCTTTTCTCATGATACCATCTTTTTCTTCCTGTCAAGCCCTCATCAGCTTGTAGTATTTTTGATTCATCGCAAATTGTATGTTGTCTGGAAGAGCTTAAAAGTGTCCTGATCAACTCAGAGCATCACTCATCTGAATGATGACAGTAGGAGGACGCTGCTTAGGTTGCGTTTGGAGGAAGTGGAGGAGGGCAAAAAAAAAAGAGAGGGAATGACACAAGCGGAAAAGCATCTGTGTGGCATTGAACACAACGTCTCATTTAGCTGCAGCCAAGCAGAACACCTCCTCCCTCTACTTTTCTTCATGCATTCCTCCTCTTCTCCCTTTCTCCTCCCTTTTCATCTTCCTTGTCTTCCTCCTCCGCATTTCTCACTCTGTTCCTCCGCTCTGTTTACAACCTTCTGTTTTATCATCACCTCACTCATTTCTTCTTTTTCTCCCTCTTTTCATCCCTTTGAGGTCCTGCTCTACTATTTGGTAGAGGAAATTTATAAATTACTATCATGAATTTTAGTAAAAAACAAAAAGTGGAAAAAAAAACCTTCCTGATCTCTAAAATTGGTTTGGGTATTGAATACCAAAAGAAAGTGTTTGTTATCTCATTGCTGTTTCAAATTTAGACCATTTCACAATTGTTACTTAATTATTAAGTTTTACCTTACCTAAGTTTTACTTTACCTTACCTTATTATTTTTGTCCAAAAGAAAAGGGAAAATATAAAGAAACATTTTTCTTTTGCTTTTTTCTTAGTGTGGACTTTAAAGGGTTTTGTAGAACTATCTCTTTTTAATTGTTTCAGTTTTTATTATTATTATTATTATTTGTTCTTTTCCTGAACCAGTTTTCTTCTCTTATCCTCTGATTCCCATTTCAGTTTCTTATTTAGGTATCAGATTTTTTTCTTTTTCTCTCCATCTTGCTGTATGCTCTAATTTTGTCAGACCATTTTGTTCTTCCTCACTTCCACACCTGCCCCTCACTTTCGCCTCTTCCTCTTGTTTATCTGTCTCCCTGGCTTCCTGACTAGTTGTTATCTTTCTGTGAATGTCTCTGCCCTCCTACATCATCGCCATTCTGTTTTCCATCCATTATTCGTTATCCTTCTGTTTTGACTATTTTTCCATCTTTCAATCAGGTCTTGAACAAAGTTGCTGATTATACCTGTTGGATGTTATTCTAGCATGATCCCTCACAATCCCCATCCTCTGTTTAAGTTTTCTGAATACAGTACACCAAACTGGCATGAATCCAGCCTCACACCAACATCTTTCTCTCTTTATCAAATTATAATACAATTATAAGACCATATTTACAGTTTGTAATAGATTCAAATTGAATGGTGATACAAAGAAATATCAATTAATTCACTATTCTTAACTATTTAGAGTCCCATAGTGCCATCATTGTATTTACCAATAGTTACATAACAGAAGTTTTTTTTTCAGTTTTTTTCTGTCTCCATAAATAATATCCCAACAGGATAATTTGGCACCTACTTTTTGTTTTTTCTTATTATGAACATATTTCAACTGTTTACCTTAGAATCTCTGTAATGTATTCCCAAAGTTGTAAAATCCTGTCCATGAGTATTGGAAACCAATGTGCAGTGTTTTGGCATCTGTAAAGCTTTTAAGCCTTTAATCTCTTACTCCAGTGTGACTTCCTGGATCATATTTCATGTCTCACTGGTACCTGACGCGACAAACACAACATAGCCCCTTTGCTTTGGAATAACACACAACTGATTTTCATCAGAATGCCTACAGTTTTAGATGCCTGACCATGCCGTAGTCTAGTCTATTTCCCATTCCCGCAATCTTTTTTTTTTTTTTTTTTGACTTTATTGATAGTGACTGGACAGGAAAGGGGGTTACAGAGCAGGGAATGGCACACGGCAAAGGGCCCGAGGCTGGGACTCGAACCTGGGCCGGCTGCACCGAGAAGCTATAGCCTCTGTACACGGGGCGGCCGCTCAAGCAGTTGAGCTACACATCGCCCCTGCTGCGATCTTTTTAAGGCTTAACCATTCTGCAGTGTTATTTTTGTTGGATGATGGGTTGGTTTATCAGGTCAGTTGGATCTTTCTTCATCGCAATGTGCCTAAATTCTTCAAGTTTTTGTTCTGCATGTCCCTAAACAAAAAAATGATTGGAAAAAAGACTGCAGTCATTACCAATGTAGATAAGGAATTGTAATTTTAAAGTAAGATCTGCAATCTCAACAATTTGAAAGTAATATACTCCATAATAAGCTATGCAATTGATATATTTCATTGACAAAAAAAGTTGACTTTTTTGTTAATTTTCAATGGAGCTCTCAGCACTTCATTTAAAGGCTTCCTTCATGCAGGCACTCTTTATTAAAACCTGTAACTTCTTTACAGCCTGTGACTGTTGTGTCAGTATTTAGTGATCATGAAGGGCTGTGCAACACCAAACCCAGCCCTTTTAATATCTTTTTCAGAAAAGGGATCCCACTGATTTGGTCAAGGCAAGTATTTGTGAGGATGATGTTTCCCCTGAAGATGGACTCCATGACATTGTTCTCACAGAGCCGTAACTCCGGCCTCTCAAATGACTTTCCCAGTCTTGATGAGGATGTCAGGATTGAAGGATTTCTTTCTGAACCTTAACTCTCTCTTTGGGAGCCTCACAAGGTTGTTTTCTATCCACAGTAATCCAGTAATGTTGCAATCACACCAGTGATTTCCCACCATGATTATTCATGGTGCAGTCAGCATGTTCTTTAGGGATGAGACATTTACAATATCCTTGCATGTCTTATACAAAACATCAACAGAGACATGAGTTTCAAAAGGAAAATATTTTTCAGTACAGACCAAGTTACCTTCATCAGCCATAAAATTAAAACCAGTGACAGATGGAGTGAGAAACACAGCTTCTCTTTTTACAGTGCGATGTTCTTCTGGGAAAGCTTCCATCTTGGCATTCAACATAGATGTTACTTTAACATTTTTCCTGACCAGTCACACCCTCCATATGGCAACAGCACTCCCATACTGTATAAACCTCCCCTAGCAAAACAACAGCAGGCCCTCAAAAAGGTACTTTAAAGCAGTGCTGCTGATTTTCTCACTGAAGCACCTTTAATGATGACTACTTTGGTATCCGTCCATCTTAAATTCCATGCAGACATAAGATGCTAAAATTGGTTCATGTGTGAATATATGTTGATAGTTCCTAACACTAAAGCTGCTTTGCTAATAAGACTAATTTGCCATCATAGTATAAAGTGATCTCTGCTCATTTTAGGAGACACATTGATAAAACCTTGTTTTCCCACAAGTACAAGTTTTGGAGTTTGCAGTATCACTCGCTGATCTCCGACCTCAATTGCAGAGCAATCCTAACATTGTGGAATGTTTAGGTGGCACGCAATACCCATCTCTTCACTCATTCTTTTTAAAGTCTCCAAAAACTGCTTTAGATGGTTCTGCTTCTTCACAACTTTTGACTCCACACAAGTACCATTAAATCATGCAAAGTTAAACGGCATCCAGGCTTTTTTCCCCAGAGATTTCAGGGAAATGCCAACATCTGTGATCAATATGGTTGAACTCCTGAGTCTTCACTAGTAAAATAAATAATTAACAATAAATCAATTATTCTCACAGAGCACAATTCATGTCATGTATCACTGTTAGTTTGTCATCTAATATAATTCTCTTGGTACTTTGCTTTTACTCTCTTTTAGACCTTTCTCTTAGAGTGACTGAGTGACATAAACTGTTGCTCTACAGTAGCTTTGATATATCAGTGAATACTATTAAAACAAACACTGTCTTGTTTCTAGGTGCAGTAAACAAATGTCTCTCCTCTCTCTGCATTAGAAGGAAGTTTATTTTAATTTATCGCTCTGTCCCGAGTCCAAACCTGTTCCACTTCAGCTTTCTTTGCTTCCTTTCTTCTCGTTCAGGTGGATGAATGTCTGTGTTTTAGGTTTAAAGACATTTAATTTTCCTCCGCAGCATGTGGAACTTCTGTGTCAGTGAGCGCGTGCACAAGCATGCCAAGTTTCCACAGAAACCTGCGGCTATGTTGTTCCAAGTATTTGATAACCTGGTGAGGTATTGTGGTAAGAATAGGTCACCCACTTCCCATCTCTCCTCCTCCTCCTCTTCTTCATCGTACTCCTCTCTCATCTTTCTCCCTCCGGACTCTTTTCACCCTCGACTGTCTTCTATATTATCTCTGCTTGTCCTTCACCTTTCCACTCATCTTTTTTTGTCTCTAACATCTTCCCCTCTGTTATCATCTCATCTCTTTGACCTTTCAGAACCCTCTCTCTGTCTTTTGCATGTCTTTTCTTCCCCCCCCCCCCTCTTTTTCTCTCTTGTCTGTATCTCTCTGTCACCATCATTACAGGGCTGATTACCTGTCATTATGGCTCATTAGGGGCCTATCAGTGTGGCGGCAGGCAGGGGAAGGAAGGGATGGTGGGTTAGGAGGGTAGAAGAATACCTGTCATCACGCCCTTACCCCTCCACTACCCTCACCCACTGAACACACGCACGTGCATATCACTTGTTCCTCAGACAGACATGGCTGACTCCCACTTCATTTCTTAAGGAAGTTCAAGTTGAATAAAGTTTGCGCATGTTTTCTCAGCCAGTGGCTCCTTTTCTTCAGCCATCTGTCTCTGTTAGAGTGTTTTCGTTTTAACACCTTTTACATGTTGCAGTAATCACTTTCCTCCTCTCTCCTCAGGGCTGGGAGGAGAGCTGCGATGCAGCCGTCTCCCACCTCCTGCGGAGCTGCTTGTCGCGGAGTCCCAAGGACCAGGCCATGTCTCTGGCCCAGATAGGAGGCCCCGTGCTGGGCCTCCCACAGGACACCGACCGCCTCAAGAAGCACATCACCCTGCTTTGCGACCGCATCGGCAAGGGAGGCCGCCTCACCCTGGCATCTGAAGCTAATGTCCAGGTTCCTGCTCAGGTTCAGAATCTTGCTGCTCCCGGTGAGTAGGAAAGGGAAGGATGGGTACTTGAAAGATGGCATTCCTGCCTGGTGCTGCACATGTCTGCAATGCATGACAATAAAGTCAGTCACTTTCTGCCAAGATACTACCAATAATATCACATAATGTCCAGTTAGTCAGGACCTCCTACATTGTAAAAAAAACAGCCAGTTGTGCACTTACTCCTGTGGACGCAAGCTACAGAACATGACCAGGTGATGTCATAAATGGGTTGTGAGACTGCTCTTCCAGGAAAAAAAAAACATTTGTTATTAGTTCAAATGCTGAAAGTGACCCATGTCATGTTTATGTTTTCCTGACCTCTTGTGGACATCTAAATAACAACTGTGATCAAGTAATGTGATTTTGGAGCTTAAACTCCTGAAGATTTGGTCTAAGTGGATATTGTCAAAGTTAAAATATCTTGCATCGACACTTGAGATCATATTTAACATTCTGTCTCCCACCATAAGTCAACATCGGTTTCTTTTAACCATGACTGCAATACTTTCTGACCACAACTAAGTAATTGTAGTTGTGTGGATTCCTCTGAAACTGATACCCAAGGACAGAACTCTGGTTAGACAATGACAAGTAGCTTTATATCTTGTTTTACTTCCTGCATTTGTCCCCAAATAGCAGCTATGCAATAACTCAAAGATCTACTTTAAATACCTTCATTTTTTTCTATTTAAGAGAGCAATTAATTAAGTTCCAGTTAAATTGGCCAGTATTTGGTTGGGACTATCCAGGTAAATATGACTTAAATAGTGTCAGTCCACTATGAAAACCTCCCTAGGGCACTTCACATAGCGTGCTGCTGTATTATGTTGTATTTTGCATGTGTTTTATCAAATAAGAATATGTTTCATTATTAACTTTCCATAAAATGAATTAAAACAAGTCCGTTAGAAATATGGAGAAGTGATTGGGTACTGTCAGTGTTACATTTTCTACAACTCTGAGCATTTGAGTGTGTGTTGTTACGTTTAGTGTGTTGCTTAACAGTATCATGTGTATTGGTCCCATGGTGCAGATTTTAGGCTTCAGCAGGCGAAAACATGAAGCCTATTCATAGGACTCCTAAAGGCCAATATACAGACTCGTATTTAAAGGCTCCTCTACACACACTGTCGAAAAAGAAACACTCAAACATGTACAAACATGCAATATAAAACTCAATTGCTCCAATAACAACAGTAGCACTCAATAATAACAACAATAACATGAAAAAAGCTCAAATTTAAGTAAAAACATGCATATACTGTATGAGTACATACAGCAAAGACAGTCACTTATAATATCTTCCATCTGTGTACACAAGTCTCTTTTACACACACTTTGTATGGATCATTAAGCATTGTCTGAAATTTATAGAGGTTTTTTGACAAAATAATAAATCAGTTTGCCTCATCCCCTCCTTTCCTTTTCTTCTTTCTTTTCTTCATAGCTTCTCCCCTTTCCCTTATCTAATCTTCCCCCTGGGTTTTAAAATCAGCTTGTTTTGCCTTATTATCATGATACATCATAGGGTGTAATTAAATGAAGCGTGGTATATGTCAAATGAAACTGAAATGAATTGAGCAGTACAGTCAAAAGTTCATCTTCAAAATTTCAAGATTATCTTTCTCAATCATCACATCTGTTGTCTTACACCAGGCAAACATTGTGTCTTGTGCCAGTGCAACAGACTGGCCGTGAGTGTGTGACCCAACATTACAGAGAAGATGAATCCAGGGTATCCTGCCAATGCCATCACACACAGCTTCACAGTAGCGTGTTTTATTGTCAATGTTTCCAGAGGCAAACCCAGCTTCAGATCTGATCCAGAACTCCTGTTACTGATATCCAGCAGCTGTGTTCTGCACATGTTAGATTTATTAGATCTGCATATATATACACAAAGCCACACCTGTAATATATAATCCTGCACGTATTCCATGGGATTTGTAGATAAATCTTTAATGGAAAAAAGAGAAGTGTTTGTGAGTAAGCGAGGTGAGAGTAAGCGTACTTGTATTTACAGTATGTTTTCTCATCATGTGGTCTCTCCTTTCGCATTGGCCCGCTGCCAAAATTCACACAGACGGAAACCGCGCGCGCACACACACACACACACACACACACACACACACACACACACACACACACACACACACACACACACACAC
>JAOXYM010000006.1:6019806-6037245 GCA_028567055.1 Leptatherina wallacei
TATATATATATATATATATATATATAATGCAAATTATTGAGAAATCTGCACCAATCAGTTAATAACATTTGTACCAATAAAAAAAATTCTGGTATTATTTTTTTTTGTTTTCTGTCATGGAATTGATCAGGTTTTGTTCCAGTAATCTTCCGCAAATAGTTCTCTTCAAACATTTTAGAAAAGTGCATGACAACTTTAAAGGAAAACAGCTGGACAACAGTAAATATCAGAGATAAAAACAGACGTTCTCTGAAGTGCTGTAGGACGCTGTTAGTTAATGATGTTTTAAGCATTTTAAGTGAATGTAAAAATAACCAAGAAGTTTGCTAGTTTTATTTTTTTTTAATGCAATACTAAAATAAAGTAAACTTTTGTTTGTTCTCCTAGCAGTTGTGAATGGTCATGTGAAATGGTCCTTGAAAAGTCATGGAAAAGTTTTGAAATGTTTGAAAATGTGCAGGATGTGTATTTCATGTCCCTGTAATCAAAAGATATATGAGCTGCTTCTTGCTTTAAAACACATTATGTTACCAGCCTAATGATTTTGCAGCTCAAAGGATAACGCCTAAATGTGAAATCTGTCTGAAAGTATAATTTCAGCTTCAGTATACACAAAAATCTACAAAGGACTTTCTGTATTTTGCAGTCTGAGCTTGTTGGCTTGGCTCGTAGAGCTGTTTGAAAACTTGATGGTGAATGAAAAATGGTTTTGTCAAGATGTTTAGGGTACCTCTTTGATGTCTGCCTCCTTTTAATGAACCTGAGCAACTTTGATTTAAATTGGTTTAATGGAAGCATTCTGTGAGAATTGGAAATTAAATAAAAAGTTATGATTTACTTTTTATATGCTTTATGAATCACTGGTGAATTCTTTTTACCTTTCACTCAGGAGGTGTTGAGACAATAGCAGAGGCAGTTGGTGAAGGGGAGGAGATGGAGCTTCCACAGGAACCCACCAAGTTCATCAAGAAGAAGCAGCCCTCTAAGAAAAGCAAGAAAGGTAGGCGGAAAAACTCCCCTGTTTGCCCCATTCCCCCCCCCCCTTCTTTGGGTCTTTATTTGTGATTACGCTTCATCCCGTCACATTTCCGAGCAGACCGTATCAAAATACAGTACATCACCCCAGCAGCACATCCGCAGGATTGCTCCCAGCTTGTCATAAAATCTTGTCCAGAGCCCTGACATTAATATCTGTTCACTGTCCATCACAGTTGTCTTCTACCCCTCCTCCCTCTCTCAGCATGGTGCTATTCCTCATCTGTTATTTGTACATTCTGCTATGACTGCTGTTAGCTTTGCAGACTCTGGACTTTAGTCATTGCCAAAAGAAAATAAATGAAGCAGTAAATTCAGTTTCTTAGATCCACAGGAGATGCTCACAGCAAGTTGTTTTTTTCTTTTTTCTTCTTACTGTTGACAGTGTCATCAACTTTTCACATGTCTTCATGTAGCTGTTGCATCTATTTCTATAAAAGTTCAATGTATGTTCCAACTTTTTGGATCTTTGGCATCTTTGCATGCCTGGAATATTCTATCCTTCATACCTGAATCCAAATGGAACAATTTAGATTAAGCATATTCAGTGAAAGATGGTTCTAGGAGGCAAATTAGTTCATTTTTATGTAATTATGTCGCCACAAGGAATCATTTTCATAAATATAGAGGGTATCCACCTCTATATTATAAGTCTGAGCAAAGGTAGCACTGTCTTCGTGGTGAATCTGCTGGTCAGATGCACAACGGCTCTTTCCCCTTTCAGATGGGGTTTCTGTGCTTTCAAGCCAGTCAAACAGTTGGCGGCCATTGAGCCAGCTGTCTTTATGCCACTCAGTGGGCGTGACCAGAGTACAGTCACGTCTGATGACAATACATGGAGTCCCTTTATAACTTGTTGAATTTCCCTGAAGACGATTGTTAAAAATTGTTTAATTTGTTTTACATTGTACATCACTAAACTTACAGATGCATTGAAGCACAGTACATTTTTGCAAAGGGGTTTTCCATGATCACCATGGCTCATTTGTTTATTTTGATACAGTGCATGTGATGTATTCCAAAACCATTATGCTCCCCTTGCATGTTTCACTCATTGTTGAATGCTTTCTAATGTAGTTTTAATCAGTGAATAACATTTTAAGTGTTTTTGCTGTAGATAGTATTTTACCTATATTCTAAAAATAACAAGGTAGTGCATCTACCATTGCATGCTAACAGTGTGGGGAATTGGATCACATTCATCCTCTGTTGGGTGCCTGCTGGCTTTTGTTATCACTTTTATGTTTTCATCCATGCGGGCTCTGCTTTCAGTCTGCATTTCTACCAGCCTGCCTGAGACATATCAGATCAGAAGCAGAGATGTGTGCTATATTTGATATTATTTTAATTAAATGGGTCTGCACCTCCATATCTGTCTTTTTCTCTCCTCCCTGACTGATTATTCTTTCTTTGTGTCTGTCTGTATTCCTTCATCCCCTCCTTTCTTTCTATTTCCTACTTCTGTTATTCACTTACCAGATTATTTCATCTGGGATACAATAAGCAGACTGCTTAAATGGACATAAACACACACACACACAATGCTGTAAGCATACGCTGTTTCCTGGCTTCTGGCCTTGTCATACACACACATACAAACACACGGCCAGACTTCTGCCAGAAAGGGGCTTCTGGTTTGCATTGAGGACAAATCCTTATTTTATGACAGTTTGTCTTTCCTAAACCAAGATGAATAGATTCTCTTTGATGGGCTCCACTTTCGTTAGAGAGCGGTGTGTTTTTGTGTGTTAAAGCTCATGTGTGTGTGAACTCGTGTGGTTAATCCAGTCAGGCGTCACCACTAATGAGAAGGGGAGGTGTTGGAGACGCAGAGAAGGCGACACAGGGATCATTAGATACCAACGCATACACATGTACGTCTACGCACAGCACACCAGCGAGTGTGTCTGTGCCAGCATAAAGTCTCTGACCTCAGATGTTATATCCTTTACAGATGCACAGGTTGTTATAATCCTTTCTGCTAAATGGGCTATAATTTGCAGCACTGTTCGCGTCTTGATGTATCAGCAAGTCGAGGCTTCTGGACCAGCAAACAAATGCTGATTTAATGATTTTGTTTAAAGTCTGAGAAGAGAAGAAATAAATCTGTGTTCTGAGTTTGTCCCATCAGAGACAAATGGGTTAAGCATTCAGTCAAACAAAAATGATTAAAACAGGCATCAAGAAGATAAAAGTAGTCAGGAAAATGAGCTGTACTCTGCTGTCAGACACTGAGGGTGTGTCTGCACAACACTGTGATTGACAGATCCCAGATCAGCTCAGATAAAATACATTAACAGAACAAACAGACTGAACATATCAAATTTGATCAAAATTTCAAGAGGTTTTAGTTTGCCACTACAGATTTTGTAACCATGGCAACTACAGTAGTTAATTTTGAGATCACAACTGGAAAAAATGATAGCAGGAGTATAGTAGATGGTATATAAGGCCCCTAAAACAAGCACAGCATGTCTTGTCTTCTAAACATTTTTACTGCTGTTGATATCCTAAATTTACTTAATTGGTCCAGATACTGCCCATAGCGGTTAATCACATATAGCAGCTGGTGAACACGAAGCTAATGTTAACTTCTGAAGATGTGCAAAAACAGCACTTCAAACAAATGCAAAATAAGCAAAGTAGCCATGATCATCGCATGTGTGCGTAATTAAACGTAAGGATATTTCTAGCCTAACTTTGTAAAAGAAAGAAGTACCGTAGCTATAATTTAATGTGCAATTATTCAGGGTTTAGGATTTTTCTGTGATGATCCCAAACTTAATATCATAATATTTAACAGTGTTCCCTTTCTTTGGCTTTTTTTCTCACACAGACACACACACACACCCTAACAGAAGTCATTCTAACCAACAGCGACTAAAAAAAGCAAAGGAAAAATTATCCCTAATTAGTATTGTTTGTCATGGAAACCTCCAGATCTAGTCTGTGGTTTATGCTTTTAAGAAGAAGAGGAAGGAAGGACAGGGGGAACAGGGGAAATGATTTGGGGACTAAGACAAGGGAGGTGGGTAACGTCATGTGCAGACTTGTCTTGTGTTCACTCCTCCTCCTCCTCCTCCTCCTCGGGACAGAGAAAACAAGCAACAGTAGTGATCTGCACAGCACTCGCTCATAGTAATGTGATTGTTTAAGTCTTATAGTGAAAGTTTCTTTCCAGCCTGAAGCTTGCTGGTGCTGTTTAAGGTCACTTCAGTATAAACAATGCTTTCCAGTTCAAAGGCTTAGATTAGTAGGACAAAACACCAAATTATTTTCTTTACATCAGATGGGAGCTCGACAAAGACAAATCTTCAAAAAGCTCAGACCAGCTGATTGGATATTATGCCGTTGCATTGGTTTGGTTCTTTGTGCTCCATTAAAATCTGGCCCAACTTGTACAGTATTATATTTTTATTTGATCATGGCGAAATGCCCGAAAAGCCTCTGGGCAGACCGGCCAGCTCATAACTGCTATAAAATCAAGGAACAAGGTGGCAGAGAATGAATCAGTTCAAAGCTCATATTTTTCCCTCACCTACACTTTCCGCCTACCTGTCTATGACTTTAAAGTAATTAGGCGCCATGCCAAATCCCACACACACAGGCCTTTCTGTTAGGGTGCATGGCAGCCGGAAAGCACATTTGCTTGACTTGAAAGGCATCAAAAGGTGTCTGAGAGAAGGACATGGGGAGAGAAGAGTGGAGCGCACTCCTTCTCTTTCCTCTTCTTGAAAAGGAGGGATAAAAGAGAGATGAAAGGAAGAAGGGAGAGTATCTTCCTTCTCCTCTTTCCTGGCGCTGCATCTCTTTTTGTTGTGCTGCTCCTCCCCCTTGCAGCCCACCTGGGATCAGAGACATGATCCAGAGCACAGATGTGCACACACAACCAGATGTAGCCACAAAAGTATAGTAAGAAAACTATGGTTTTACATCAAATTGGTCATACACACCAATATCAGGGCAGAAAAATTGATCAAAAGAACCGACTATCCCACTTATTGAACTACTTTCTAATTCTTATCTATGAAGGGCTCATAAATGTCAGTTTGCAGCCAGTGGTCTCATTTGGTCAAATTATGTACCCTCAAACAGCCAAAACAGATTTATGCTAACGGCTATTAGCCATCAGCTTGAAGATTTGTCTTCCATTGTTCAGGCCTAGAAATACTGCATCTCATACATACCCCCATTTAACATCACTCCCATAGTCATCTGCAATATCTGTTGCTAATTTGCATCAGTCCCTCAGGCATTTGAGTATTGCATCTTGACTATATTGACAATTACCATTAGCTTCTCCTCTTCGCCCATTTGCAATGTCCTTCGTCAGATGCATTAGCGCAAGCTTAAGCTTTATCCATTAAGTGGTGAAATCAGATAAAGGCTTCTATCCATTATTGTCTTGATGTAAATATCTAGAAATAAAAGGCAGAGATAAAGAGAAGCAGATGAGTCAGCCTTTTTGATAAGCGGTTATTTTGTCAAGTCTCCAATGGAACCCGATCTCAGGACAGATTGTGTAATAGCTTCATTGTTTTTCAGAGCAAAATGTTGCAAGGATGAAAAATTGCACAATAACTAGATTTTCCTGTTGATGCTGAATGTTTCACTACATACATTAAGATGAATACTTTGGACTTCTAGCTACATAAGGCACACATTTGAGTGTTCATTTGGCTTAGAAGAAGGAATGAGGAGTGGTTGGAGGCATTACTCCAACAATTCAATGCTTGGGAGTCCATTTTGAGACCCATAACACGCATTTCCCCCTGTTTTTCCACTTTCCTGTTTTTTCAATGGTTAAAGTGACAAGTTAGAAATAGATGGTTATGGCTCACACATTTTATTATTCATGGCATGTGGTTTTCCTCATGTCACAAAGACAACGGCCTGTAACACTGCCATCTCACAATTTCTAACCACTATATTTTAGATATGTAAACAAACTTTTTCCCACAATTTCTGGTGAGATTCAGCTTTCCACTGGTCAAATGGCACCTTTTTCCATATAACATTTTGACAACAGATAACCCAGACAACAGATACTCATGTAATCTGCACTTGGCTACATGTCAGTGGATATGTCTGTGGCTGAGAATACAGTGAGCACCAGCAGACTGGGCCATCACAGAGCAAACAGCAACGTTCAATGCAGAAAATGTTTTTGAAGTTTTTTTTTATTTTTTTTTTATCTAATCTCAGGAAGGAGGTAGACTTTAAGGTTTGTATGTCATTGTTTATATATTGGCATGGAAATAGTCACACATGATGAGGTAATGGATATCAGCAGAATTGCCCAGCTTTGTGTCTACTGGTATCAGCTTTCAAGAAGTTCATGCTTAAATCTGACTTGCCTAATATATAGTCACATCTTCCAGCTTGCATTGTGTGCAGATAAATCTGTGCCAACATACCTATGCACTCCAGACTTCCCTTCCTCTTAGTTGTGTTGTCAGCCGCTGAGTGAGGCTTCACAGGCAATGAAACTTGTAGTGACTCAGTGAGATTCAGAAGCCAGAGGAGACTTGTATTAACATGGCTGAATTACACGGTCCTGCTGTGTCAGTCTGTCTGTCAGATTACAGTAATGGTGAACAGAGCTATCAGGTTACTGTCGCACACTGTGGCTTCTGTTCACATCCAGCATCTGCGCGCACACACTTCTGCACACATGACGCTCAGCGGGGCAGGTTTCCTCATCCCGAACAGGATCCTCCGGGGCTGTGGCCAGAGTTTCTGACCCATGAATCTCGTCTGAATGTGTGTGTGGTTGTTGATGTGAGTGACAGATAGAGGTCTCTGTATTCGCAGCACACCCCCTGTGAATAAAAACACAGACAGAAAATAAGCCCTTGTTTGGCCATCCACACACACTCATTCCCATATACACACAGGCTTTGTGACGTTAAGTGTCCTTGCAGATGGAAAGTAAAATATGTAGCTGATGAAACTAAGTCTGAATGTTGAATGTGTGTCTGCTGTTAAAGTCACTGCATAAACATTTAATGGTGTTTTAAGTCTGTAAAAGTGGGTGTGGGCATTACAGAAGATGAAGCAGGGCTCAAAACTCCAGGCGGGAAGTGTTAGTATGTGTGCATGCATATAAAGGTATATGGTTTTCAGGGCATGGGTTATAAAAAGACAGAACTTTAAGAGCTTGTTCATCACTGAGGACCTGAACAGTAACAGCCTAACTCAGGTATATAGTTAAAGTGTTTGTGAAATTAATCCTAAAATAAGAAAACTGAAGTGCAAACTTGTGAAACTTATTGAAGTAGGTTTTATTTAAATGTTGGGTTATATTCATCTGGACGATGTAAGACTAATGACACATGATAGTTTGTGTAACCTCAATTCATGACAAAATTGTCTCAAGGAACTTTTACAGATACATTCTGATTCCATCCAATTCATTGTAGTCCAATAATACATCAATGAAAACAAATGCTGTATATCTATATGATCCAAAACAACCCAATTCATAATAACTGTGTTCATATATGCTAATTCATAAAAAACAATTACCAGCTAAAGAAAGCAGCATATTGCATCAAATCTTCTCTTTGATTCAATCCCCTATGCTGAGCATGCACAGGGTTGTGGGGGACAGTGGAGAAAAAAACTGCCTTTTAACCGGAAAGACAAACCTCCAGATTCAGGAGCGGTGGTCATCTGCCTTGACAGCTTCATGATTATTGTCCAACTAAAAATGATGTGGTTCATACAACCAACCACAGTATTTATAGATTAGTTGGACAAAAAAAATGGGAACATGTACTCTACGTGGTATATTTCACAGACCTATATAGCATTTTTTATGCTTCCTCTACAGGTGGCCAAGACCTAACATGAAAAGGACTTATCCTCCCCCAAGTCTCAAGCTCCCAGAGACATATTTGAGATTTAACCATTGCAGGAAATCAAGATCGCAAGAAGTTAAAGTTAACTTCAAGATGGGGCAAAGGCCAAAATGATCAAAACAAACAAACATGAAAACAACAAAACAAAAAACATACAATTACTTACCGTACCTTCCTGCCAACAAAAACAGATGAAAAGAGAAATGAAAATGAACAAATAACTGTCTCAATGTGAACACAGTTATATCAGACATAAGGTACAAATAACTATGTGAGGTTGGTTGAGAGGGAGAGATGAGTGAGACTTCTTGGATCTTTTCAGAACTTATCCTAATTGAGATGCTGGCCTTCACACACACCACAGCCTGGCACATGCACTTTGTAAAATATGAATACATTAAAAGATGTATGTAAAAACAAGTCTAAGCAGAATCACAAACCACGTGTAATAATTCAAATGAGATACTTAAATCTTTTTTTCTTCTTCTTGGGTTCATCCTGAAGTTTCAGTAAAGAGATATTGCAAAAAGATATTATGAAGACGGTATGAAATATAGTTTCATTTATATTTTAAAAAGAGATTTATTTAGGCTATTTAAGAAAGAAAGAAAGTACAAGTGTGTATAAAAGCATGCTGTCGAGAAAGTACAACATGTCTAACACTTAGGGTTCCTTTCTTTTCCTAATATGAAGGCTAACAGTAAAATGGTACAGTAATAGGAACAGAAAGCTTGTTGAGATGATATTTGACATACTACCGCTGGCCAAGATAGCAAATAACTTAAATTGTTCCACTGTGACTTAAAAGATAAATACAGGTATGGTTTACACGCACAATTTAACAGGAATTTGTAATCTAGGTAAAAAAAAACATTTCTATGTTTTTAGATTTAGTTGCATGTTGGAGTGCCGCAAGAGTTTGTATTTTTGCCTAATCAGGGGGTTACATGCCATTTAAACTGGTGTGGTGTGTTCACTAAATTACAGCTGGTTTTCAGACATGTGACCCCCCCCCCAGTCAAACATGTCAAATGCGTATTCTTAAAATAAAACAACTTGCTTCCCTTATTCCAACTTATCACGTGTGTGTGTGCTCCCCAAGTCCAGCTGGGTGTGCAGGTGGAAGCTCTACTCTTCCAAATGTGTGTCAACCACCTTAAATCCAAGTCTTCATCACCTGTGAGTTCCTGGAACGTAGCTGCGCGTCAAGTTACCCATATCACCACAGTAAAAGTTCTTCTAATTCCAGCTGGACACCAGTCTGAGTTCCTGAACATTCAACAATTTGTCAAATGTGAACGTGCTATGTCTGACTCATCACCACCATATTCTTTAAATCCATGTTGCATCAAGTATAATCATCTTGAGATTTTTTTTTTATACTTTTTTCAGTTTTTCCTGAACTCAGATATGAGACATATTTTTGATTTGATAATAATTTAACTCCTTTACTTGCTTTCAGGAAAACTTTTTCCACTTAATACAATCTATCAATTTTTTTTACACTTTCAGTAGTATAGTTTGATGCAGAAATATGAAGTTGTCTCTGGATCAAATTAGTTTTATCTACATATCTATATTTTAAATGCATGTTTAAAGCAGAATTAGACAAAAAAAGGGGTAAACATGAACCCAGGACCTTTAAAAAAAAATCACACACTTGTGTTGTTAAAGCCCACACTCCCCTGTACTATACAAACTATACAAAGGTCATCCCATCATTATTCTGATCCCTCACAGGTTTTAATCTCAGCGCTTGCAACTTGTCAACAACATTTTTAGGTAGCAACATTTGCTCTTGTTCTGTAATTCCAAAGCTCACAAGTGCCAACAAAATCCCCACCACGTGGCTATCACGCCATCTCATGAACTATTTTTTGGCTCCGGTTGTGTTGATGGAGCACTGATGAGATGCTTGACTGTTTAATGTGTGTGTAATGTTCCACTAATGTCTCTGCAGCAGTATTATCTGATCGGCTATTCTTGGCGAGAGGCTAATGCTCATGCTGATCATAGATAAAGATGACGATGGCTTTCCAAATATTTGTTGAGTGGTCGGGTACCAGGGTGGACTAATGCATCTGGGTTTGTGGCACCCTGCAACGGAAAGTTCAGGAGTTTTAAGCCTTACAGCAGCCGCTAAGTCCTGTCAGTGACCTTGTGTTTGGGTAGCTCATTCGGTGCACATTTGTCTTAGATCGGCAGGATAAGTTATTGAAGAATGTCTTGAAGTCTATGGGAAAATCATGTATTTTAATGGACCAGTTGCATTTTTTGTGTGTGTGCTGAAATACTGTGGAGACCAAGAAATCAATCTGTTTCTATTTTTTCTTGCATTCATCTCGCCACTTGAAGCATGATAACTCATATTCCTCATCCAAATGATAGCATGGAATTAACTGAGTGGGTGGGAGCATGTTTAAACTCTACTTCTGGATTAATGAGTAGCTCCTTTATTATTCCCAGCATATAGCTTGCCTGTCTGTAGTTTTATACCTGTGTGGATTTGTTCAGTGAAAGCAACTAATCTGTAGTTTATAGACAGTCAGTGGACGCCCATAGGATCCTGTAAACCAAGCCCATTCTATAGGCAGAAATACATTCAGACTACTGTAGGAAGTGTGTGTCAAACTAGAGATCATAAAACTCCTATGTTTATGAAAAGTGGAGATGTGCTGACACAAGGCGAGTAGTGTATTTAAAAGAAAAAACAGTGACGTTGTGTCAGTGATGTGGTTTTATTCTATTAGTATTGGTTAAATCCAGTCAGACTAAATGGTATTTTTATGGTCCTTCGGTTGTGTTGTCCTTTTAAGAAAGGGTGTAGAGTGTTACACTGCAGGTTTTTCAGTTGTTACCCACTGTGAAAATCCGCTGACCCATGGACTTCTGGCCTTCTGATGGTAGCATTATTATGAAGTGATGCAATATATGACAAGATGAATGCAAAGGTTGCTCCAAACTAGTTGGTGTTTTCCTCACAAATATAGAATAGCTTGTATTTTAGATAGATAGCTTTTTAAAACTGCTGGATTCACAAGTGTTGAATGATTACTATCATCTAAAGCTGCAGCTCTGTTTTCCATGTTGCAGCCGTACCATGAAGCAGCAGTGTTATTCAGCACTTGGCTTTAAAATCGCTGTTGTTTACTGTACTTCAAGAAAGGGTCTCCATCCAGACTGATCATTAAACAGAAGGATTATTATGCTGAATACAGATGGTTAATAGTAAGTAAACTTTGATAAATTCACAATAAATACAAAGAAAACAGCTCTAAAATGATCTAAATCGGTATAAAACATCCCTGTCAATAGGTCAATTTAACAGTGAAGTAATATGTGATAAACTATTGTAAGGCTTTCACTGTCATTTTTTTTTTATATGTTTGACATTCTTATGCAAACCCACTTATAAGTTTCCACTTAGACCGAAGTTGTATTTTAGTTTTTTATTTAACCTTTATTTGGTCAAAAAGCTGTAGAAAAAGCTTCCAAGTCAATCGTGAGTTCAGGAAACTGATCTGAAATCCATGTTTCAAAGAAGGCTTTTCCATCTAAGTTGTGTTTTTTGTTGGGTCGGATACACTTTGGAATTCAGCTTGGAAAAATCTCTAGTTTATCCTCTGCATGAAGTTGCAAAAAGACTTTTCGCCAAATGTAAGATGTTGAACAAATGTTGAGACACAGGAAATCTTTTCATTGATGTATTTACATTAACTCATTTTGTGCTTCTCACATCTTTTCACACATCGCTCAATATGTTCCATCTTTAAAGATTGTATCGCTCCATCCAGAATATCAAGTTTTTCTAGTTTACCGTAAGGATGGGGAGGGACTATTGAAAAGAAATAACAGCAGCTACGCTGGGAAAAATATATCAACTGTTTATAAAGCCAGCATGACGCAACAGGGAGTTTCATCGTCGCAGTCTAATTTATCAAAGGCATGTTGATAAGTTCTGTAAATTATGGCAAAGAGGGAGTGGGAGACGGAGAGGGAGGGAGAGAAAAGGAAATAGATTTAGGGAAGAAAGGGGGAGGAATAGAGAGGAAGAAAAGGGAGAGGCACAGGAACTATTCTGGCTACGATAACCATCAACAAACCAGACAGTCTTCCAGAGCTGGAAACCCAGATGTGTATATGTGTGTTCCCTTCAGGTCATGTAACATGTGGTAAGGAGGCAGTGTTTTTGTGGTGGTATCCATTCAGGCTCTTGCTCCTGAGGGAACCTTCCAGAAGGAATGAATGCTCTTCCTCTGGGAGGCCCGTGTAGGAAGTGCAGCTTCCAGCTTAGTGAAACCGGCCTTCACACCCCCTGCTGCTTTTCACATTAGAGCCATGCCAGCTATGTTATGGGATATAACCATTAAAATAATACATTTTATAGCTGCTGCTAGGTCAGTTCATACATTTCATGGGTCATTCCAGCCATACAAGGTGTGGCTCTTATAACTTTGAATAATGACATGCACTTCATGTTTTTTATAAAATAAAACGTTTAAAAACTCAAATATTTGCAATATTGAAGCATATCATGGAACTGCACCTGAGTAGTACCCATACACGATTATTGAAATATTGATTTGTGATCATTTTGACATTATTTTCAGAATTTGAATTTCTTTAATTTCAACACACTCATGAACCTTTTTGATAAAGCAGTTCATGAACTGAACAAAGTGGCTTTGTGCTGGTTCATATTACCCTCCTTTCAGACTCTCATCTAGACATACATCACATTTTAAGTTTTGATTTTTGATATTTTATTTAATTTGCTATTGGTTCCTTTATTTTACTATTTATAAACAGAACTCTAGAAAAATAATTTACTGTTCTAGTATTTTAGAATAAATTCTCTGTATTTCTTTTTATGAGCAATGATGGCGTCGGCTATCCCCATGTGATGACATACGGCACGTGATGACATGCAAGGCATTTACACGAGGGGTGGTGCATGTCGACAGTTTTTGTTTTGTGGTGTGCGACATTAAATGATGATTATTGTGTAAAATGAGGTGGATCAGTAATTCCTTTCACTAGAAACGGATACATAAGTTGCTCTTAAAACTGGACAGCTGGAGAAATTTTCTGTGATTTATACTTGTGTTAGTATATGTACATGTAGTACTTAGGAAGCAGCTTACTTGTTCAGTGCATTAATTTCAATGCAATATGTTCATGTTGAAGTTTTGCACTTACTTGAGATGGCAGTTACAAAGCTAAACTAGCTGGAATATTTTGCATATGTTTGCAACTTTTCCTTCCTTTAATCACACATTTGATACTGAGGAGACAAATGCAAAGAAACAAATTAATCTATCAACACCTATAGATGTCTTGTTTTAAAGATTCAACTTTAAAATGGCAGCTCTGTTTGAAAATATATTTGTAAAATCCAAGGGGTTTTCACTCTCTATGAAATACTTTATTTTCACAGCCTCTGAAGGAACTCAGATATGGAATTAAAACTATTTCAGAGGTTTCTTTGACTTTATTCTCCCATCCATCAATATTTAAAAATCATAGTTTGAATTTACTGAAATCTATTATAGTTTTGATTTAATTCAAAACAGATGGGTTACATACCTGTAGGCCACCAGATTCAGTAGTTCCACATATATTAACATGATGTTGCAATTCTTTGGCAGATTAATTCAATCATAAAATAAATTTGAAGAGTCTAATGATACATTTACTGTTGGGGTTTGTGCTGATGTGTCACATAAATTAGGTTTAATCAAATTAAAGAGCACAGTAGAAATATTTATGTGGGACAGAAAAATGTGTTAAAGCTTTAAGGTCGCTGGTAGTTTGGCCTTTTTGCTTTGAAATTGCTTTGGAACATTTAAAATGGTTTAAGAGGACAGGTTGTTGGTAAAATAAGCGAAGTCAACCACCATGTCAGTAACACAGCTGTTTTTCTTGTTTTTTTCTGAAGGACTCTAGTCTGATGTGACAGGGTACCAACACACTCTCCTTTATTTCTCATTACTGCTTTCTTTCTTTTGTTTGTTTTATGTTTTTTCCCCCCACCAAACTGTTGCATGTAAAGTTAAAGAGGAATTAATTAATGAATCAAAGTTCTGATTGTCAACTTTTTTCTGCAGTTAATTCATTTGCTTTGTAAAGCGCCTGAGTAAAAAAGAAAATCTATTTTTCTTATATCTATTTTGGATACACAGGCTAACGCCCAGATTTTCATTTTTTTTAATGTGGAATAATTTTATTTCTCTAAAACATTATTATTTAAAAAAAGAGATTTTACAGTTTCAGAACCAAATGTAAGCACCAGAGTAATAAACACTAAGAAATAAAAACATGGCTCTAAGTTAACAAGCTAAATAATCCCACTAGATATATATTTCACACGTTTTTAAGTTCCTGCTCTGAATGCACTGATAGCCTTACGGACACAAGCTTTGCAGTTTTGGGGAGATCAGGGATTGTTTTTCTTTGTGATAATAGCTCCTCTTTGTTGCTCCATCCCCCCTGAATCCCCTCAACCTCTACCCCTTCCCCCATTTCTTTTTAAACAAGGGACCTTTAATTTGGCGAAGAGGAAGCAATGAATTGTATAGTGTACTTTTCCGCCGGCAGCATGGGAAGTGTAGGCCTCCTCCTCTCCTCTGTCTCATGCAAAAAACCAATGGGTAACATATGTTGGATTGGAGCTCCTGCACTCAAGACAGTCTCACGTCCTTTGCATTGCTTTTTATTCTTATTCCCTATTTATCTTAATGCTTACACACTTTCATAAAAGGTGATATTTGGAATTTGTAACAAAAGAAATCAGTTCTAGGTTTTATTCTGTGTATAAATGTAAAGATCTTTTTATCTTTAATTCTATGGGATATCATATTGTAAAGACCGTATCTATGTCCGATGTGTGACATTCGGGAGAGCCTCTGTGTTTGTTTAGGAGATGTGTGAATGCGTGTGTGAGAGGAGAGTTTATCAGAGGAGACGTGCCAATTAGCTCGGGGGTACAGAAGGCAGAGCCAGAGGTTAAAGGTCAGGATGGGGGGGATTCGTCAGCTGTCACTAACTATAAAAACTTACTGTGCTCTTGTTCATGTGTGTGCGTGCCACGGCGAGGGCCTCATTGTGGGTCGGTAGCCACTGAGCACACTGAGAACAGACACACAGCTCACTGTGTGTGGCGACACTTTCTCCTGCAAATAGACTGACAGCACAAAAGTCAAACAAATTGTCACCTGTGAAAGAGAGATTGTGTTTTATTCCTATGTTTTCGCTTCACCTGAACACGAAGTTCAGTAAAGAAGTAAAAGATGAAAATGATTGGTTTGGAAGTAGTTGGGCCGTGTTTTAGAAAGGTCTTTAAAGGGTTGATGAATCACATGGATTCACTCGTTGTGAAGACGTCACAAGTGAATCTCTTTAACAAGAATAGACTTTGAGATGACTTTTCCATAAACATCATTCACTAACAGACATCATCTTTCAAACAGCCATAAAACCCAGCTGCTTCCAGGGCAGACTTCTCAATTTATGTGATGGATGCCAAATGTCTACATGTGAAATACTGAATCTGGTACTCCCTGAAAAAAGAAAAAAGAAACGCTGTTTTTTGGGGGTTGTCCCTTCATATTTAATGTGTTAAATATCTTCTTATTGAATATAACCGGTGGGGAAAATTACAACTTAATGCACAGAAGACGATGCACCTGGATTGTGGCTCAGGTTTTCTTCTTTTAGTCCTGTTAACAAGAAGCATATTTTCATAATGCTTCCATGGTGGATAATTTGTTGTCCCTTAAATAAAGAATGAGCTGATATTTCAATAGACTACCACAGTGAAATTTTGATCCTGAAATCATAATTTGGATAATTTAAAAACAGCATTTTTGTGAATCTATTCAAAGCTGTAACATGTAGTCTTGTTGCATGACATTGAATTTGTACTCTGACATTAGTATTTATCGTTTCAGTCGTCATTTGTATTGAAGTCATCGTCAAAGTCTGGATACACTGTAAAAAAACAAACAAAAAAAACACCAGCTCATTCAATCAGCTGTTAAATATCAGCTTTATAATAGCCAGCAATACAAACAAGGATATTGTGTTAAGGGAAATTAAATCAGAAGTGAATTCCTAGACTTAGATTTATAGTTTCCAAGCCAATTTTATGAAGAAGAGCATTCTCTGTAAACTGTTGGAGAGTCCATAACCAGTCTGATCATCTAACCATTTCTCACCTCGTCTAACTTATTGTATTTATGTTGATTTCAAAGAGACTTTAGTGTGGCTTATAGAAATCATGACCAAAAGTACAGATACAAGATCCAAATAATATCCCAGATCATCCTTTACGACGACTTGCATTGAACTTTTGCTAAATAAAAGGGAAAGTAAAATCCCTATAATGCCAGACTGAATGAACACTCTGAGGTAATGATTGCTGTTTTCCAAAGTTCACATATAGACTTTCTAGAGGTCTGGAAATTACCTGTTCCTCTGAGAACTTAAGTGTTTTTTCTAGCAGAGCAAGAAGTGATCAGCGTCAGTAAAAAGAGTCAGCTCAGTCCTCTTGGTGTTGGCGACGGCTCAAAACAAAGTATAGCCCTTAGACCGCAGACAGAAGCATTATGGGTACAGAATGCTTTCTTTCCTCTCTATCCTCTTGCTCCATCTCACTCCCTCCATCCTTCCTTCCATCTCCATCTGTTCCTCCTCTATCCCTTCAGTCACATGTGTGTATGTGTGCGTGCTCAGTAATAAGAGGAGTGTGTATTTGTGTGATCACAGAGGACATGATTAGTTTCCTTCATTAGGCTAAAGGCTGGGCTTTGCTCCATGGCAAATATTGGCCCATGGAAATGAGACATTTGCACACACACACACTTTGAAAGGGCACACCTTTAACACTCGTCTAATATGCTCTCACAGTCCGAGACAAGGCATTCCTCATTTATGCAGCAAATGGTCAGAGACACCACACACACACAAACTGACATTTTGCAGGCATGTTCTCACACACACATTCTGACCACATTTTGACACTCTCCTTCACACGGCGAGTAAAATCAAAACACACACATTTTCTTTCCAAATCCACAATGTCCAGCTCCACCACACACACACACTCGAGCCATTCCCCATGGAAATGGACACAGACTCGCACATGTACCAGAGCGAGGCGGGTCAGATTGTGGTTCAGCTCTGTTTAACAGGGGATCTAATTAATGCCAGCGATTAATAAAATGTGATCAATTCCAGACTACCCACAGTAATTATGTGTGTGTTAACCAGCTCTGAGAAAAACACAGTCAAAGTTTGGTTCACAGTCAGACAGACTTCAAGTGAAACTGCATTACATGTTCAATAAACTACTGTTACAAATACAGCTTCTAGCACAAGTGCTAGTATTACTATTACCATCCCTGTTTATGCTGATGCTCAAACCACAGTAGCTGTTGTGCTACTTTAAGTATCAATGAAAATATTAGGGCTGGGTATCATCACTAATTCCCTGAATCGATTCGATTCACAATAGTCTATTTCGATTCGATTTCGATTTTTT
>JAOXYM010000006.1:6075686-6087903 GCA_028567055.1 Leptatherina wallacei
ATGAATGAATGGATGGATGGATGGATGGATGGATGGATGGATGGATGGATGGATGGATGGATGGATGGATGGATGGAGTCTTTGTCAAACATATTGGATAACATTTAACATTTTTATAACAAAGGAAAACCCATAAAATGAATGGCGGGGGGGGTCACCTTGTTTCAGTTCAGTTATATTTTATTCCTGCTGTGAAAATAAGCCAAAGAGGTGAGGGCCATTGACCTCTGACACAAATCACAACAGGGTTTGACCCATGTCTCAAATGATGATTATTTACCTGCCATCAGCACAGAAGGCCTCAGCAGCCACGGTCCCAGATTTACCATCAGTGTTAATCTGAGTGGACAGTACTGAACTCTGACACCAAACACATGAGTTTGACCCCAGGTGTCAGAACTGACCGCTACCAGGATCAGTTTCAGGTTCAACTCAGGTTTACCCTCATGGACAAATCACATTTCATCATTACTTTTGTTTTCCAGCCAATTCCTGATCAAGACTAAAAAACATTTCAAAAAGTCACATGAACCAAAAGCACTCTGACCTGGACAAAGATATCTGCTTTTCTATGGTCTGAGATGAACTTTTCACCTTACATCTTAAAAATAATTTAATGAAACCAATTTTCCACATATGACCTTTGTAGAATATAGCTATTAGATAACACACAATGCATCCAGTCATCATATACATTAGATTTGGGAGCATGATACTGCTAGGCTGGCATCCACAAACCAATAAAGGGCCAAGATCAACCAACATAAATAAGTTTATACGTAACCGCTCACACAAGACTTGTTTTCCTGGAATATTTAAGCTGAGCTACTTTGACTTTTTTCTTTATCCCATCACTTTCTTTTTTGTTTTTGTTACTTTTTAAATGATTTAATGGGTCACGTTGTTTTTTTAACAACCGTGGTTTAACCTGTCTAAGACAATGCAGACTTGCATGCAAATTAACTTGAAGTCTTCTTGTCTGTTGGCTCAGCTGCTGAGCAGTGATATACAGACAGAAGGATTGTGTGTGAAGCGGTTACCAGACAGTTAATATCCAGTCCCGGATTAGACTGTCTCTATGGGATTAACACACTCGCCATACTGGTCAAATTGCAACTAAGACAGATGTAAAAACACTAAATTACACGTATTGTTTTGTTTTCTTGACAACACTCATGAAGAGCCAAACGTGTATTCACAGACTTTTTTTTTTTCTTTACAGCTTTAGATACAGACACACCCTGACCCAAATTCTCTTTAATGTCAGATTGTAAAAGTTCTGAGGCCACCTAGAGAGAGCAGGAGGTGGGCAATTTGCATGTCAAAGTGCAAATTTGCACTTTCAGACAATTTGCAGCTGACTATTTTTGTATTATTGCTCCAAAAATATTTAATTTATATTTCTCACTTCTTCTGTAGAGGATTTTAGGATAGATAAAGGTGCATGTTTGTGTGTATAAATTAGCTTGTGTGTTTGTGTCAAACCGAGAGTGAAAATTTTCACATTGAATGCATGCAATTCATGGCTGTTTTCGTTTACAGTTGTGTGGTTATATGGTCGGGTGGGGAGGCAAGCGGCTTCAGGCGGAAAAACACAAGTACTTTAATGAACCATGAGTGTTAGCACCTATTAAACTGCTGCACTATGAAGTGATAAATACTGTAATCTTTCCTTCCCATGTAAGCAGGTTCAGCAAAAGCAAATCAAATCATTCTAAATATCCTCATTTTATTTTCATTTTTTATTTGAAATGTCGTAATTTTGAGCATCAATCACATATTTAATGTTCCCTCTAATCAATGTTTATGGCACCCGCCTGACATACACTGAACCTTTGTCTCTGTCTCTTAAGCCCTAGACGATGAGCTGCCTGATTAGAGCTCCTCTCTGGAGTCTGCAAGAACACACACACACACACACACTTCTTCCGAGCAGTCCGTTGTCTCCATCACGTACATGCAAAGACAGATTCATCTCCACACACAGACACATGCTGATACTTTTAGAGGCAGTTGTTATATTGCAGTCTCCGCACCCACACAGGGAGATACCAGGCTCTTGTCTCCAGTCTCTAAACCCTCTCCGTTCTCATGGAGATAAGAAGTGCGTCTCATTGTAGGCAGACAACAGCCCCGTTATCATCTTATCAGAGAGCCAATCCAATCTGGAGGAGGTGGGGCTGAAGAGTGTGTGTGTGTGTGTGTGCACATTTGGAAGGGGTAAGGGGTAACTTTGATTAAGTGGGGGTCCTTTGTCATGCAGCAGGTGCTGTTGTCACTCAATTTGTCATCATATTAAAGAGCTCTCAGATTTTCAGTATGTTTGCATCAGTCTGTTAAGGAACAAAGCACAACTATATGAGTAAGTCGCACTTTAGGAAAACCTTCTTGCACCTTTTGGGGCAAGAAAAGAAAATGTGAACCTTTTCTTATGGAAATCAACAAAGTGGGATCATCAAGCCACCCAAATGCCCATCAAGCTCCATTTAAAGGACTGGAATTTGGTCTAAATTAGGGATAGCTAAAATGGAGTTCAAATACAGTGTTTTTAGTACATATCAAAATAAAAATGCATAATTTTCTTGCTTTTCCCAAACTGAACCTGCATATTTTCACATATTATTTAATCTGTGGCTCCAGTAAAATATATACAAAAAATGACTTGACACAAAATATTTAGTTATACATAGAGAGATGTAGAGTGATAATGTATTTATTTCTATTTTCTGATGCAGATAAAGACTCCAAAGAGAAGAAAGACGTTTCCAGGGAGCCATCAGAGGCGTCTGTGAAAGAAGAAAGAGGAAGTGTCGAGGAGTCTGTCAAAGAGGCGAAAAAGGAGAAGAAGGAGTCATCCAAAGACAAGAAGGAGTCAAAGAAGGATTCTAGCAAAGAGGCCAAAGAGCCCAAGGAGGAAACGAAAAAGGAATCCAAGAAGGAGTCATCTTCTTCCAAGGAGAAAAAAGAGTCGTCAAAGGAGAAGAAGGAAAAGGACAAAGACAAGGAAGGAAAGGAGTCAGGGGACAAAAAAGTATCCAGGAAGTCATCTGTAAAAGGGAAAGAGAAGAAGAAGGACCCAGAAGCTGCAGAGGGCTAATATTTTTTACAGAAGCGGTGCAATAAGTTAATTCTATATGCACACAGATACAAACAAAACACACGATATGTCTAAGCAGCACATACATGCACATTCAGGGCCTCACATGTATGACTAGATGTATATATTTATACACAATGCACAAGTAGACATATACAGGGTCTTGTAATTTGACACCGTACAGATACACACTCACATTTGCAGTCAACTATATATTTCTATGTAAATATATTCTGTCAAGGTCACAGCATTCAGTGGCAAAGCAATTTCCTCCCAGACGCATATTTACATGGCCCGGTAATAACTGATCCTCACACACAAATACTCCGTTTCTCCTGAACCGCACCACACTCAGCAGTTTTAGTGTGTGTGGTGGGCAACTGTGGTGAGGTCTGAGCCCACAGAGAATGAGGATGAAGACGGAATCCTCCTCTTCTTCAGACATTTGCTGACTCTCTTACTGTCTTTATCCGGCTTCAGCAGCAGTGGAGCCCACAGTCCTGCACCTCCCTGATCCCGGTCAAGCCCCAAACCACCCCCTCGCCCACGCACACTTCTAGATGTGACGTCAGACCCGCCCCTCTTGCCCTCTCACCCCCTCGCGTGGCTCCAGGCCTCGCCAGAGGCCTCCCCCGCTTGTGTACCAAGAATAAGTTGCTAGGCGTATCCAGCCGTTCCAATGCTTCCGGGTAAATCAAGGCCACATCCTACAGACACCACCACTGCTGCTGCTACCGCCACCCCCTCTGACCACCACCATTGAGGGTTTTTTTTTTTTTTTCTGTGGACACTTGAGGACATGCAGCAGCTGATGTATGCATACTTTATTACTGTCTGGAAACCAGTCGGACATTTTTGAATAAGCACAGTGGCAAATATGAACTTGTGGGCCCAGTTCAATGTGACATATTTTTCTTCTTATTTTTTAGATTATTTTTAAAGGGAAGGCTGCTTTCAACGGCTCCATAAACATCAACTTTTATGGAAACATGAGCATTATTACAGCTGGCAGACTCATTAAACAGTAAATAAATGCATATGCACTGTAACCTCTTAGAATGAATAGAGCTAAATAATGCTGAAATGTCCGTTTAGTAGAATTAAACAGATTCGTGGTGATATATGCTGTAGTGTCTATTGAATAATGTGGACAGTAGATTACTGGTTTCAGAAAGTTGCAGAAATAGTCAAACAGTAGTTATCAGAAGACACGGGGCATTCAGAATCTGGCTAAGCAACATTTCTGATGGAGTACATATTCCTTTTATCTTTTACAAACTCAGTAGCACCATATTTTTCCAAAAGTGGTGCCCTATATTAGACGATTTTGTAACCTAAGGCCTATCTAGTGAAGAGGCTGGAGGACAAACAAACTGCTTACAAGGTTTTCTAATGCAATTTTTTTTTTTTAGAGTATAGGCAAAAAACTGTGAGATGCAGAATATTGAGTTGTATTTCTGCCAGGTTTGAAGTGTATAAACTTCCGCCATAGATGCTGTGCCAGCAGCTCAACACCACACACACCCAAGTCCACTTCAGGCTTCATGTCTTATGTCCAGTTTCAGTTGTGAGACAGATGATGTTTGCAATATTGCTCATGGCCTCTGTTGTTGAACAAAAAACCTCATGTACTGTAGTTTGGATAAAAGCTTTTTTCTTTTTCTTTTGTTCTTTAAGTGTAGATATTTAGAATTATGATCAGTGACAGATAAAGGTGAAGCAGCACCAGCTCGTTCTTGCCAAGAAAGATTGTTAGAGACGTCTGTGATGTTGTAAATGTTCCCATTGGACACAAAGTTCTGCAAGTTACTTTTTCAGTTGACATTGAATGTTTGTAAAATAGAGTAGATTTTGTAATTGTTGTAGTAGTGATTCAGATTTACCAGACTCCTGTTTTATAGCCACAGTTCATCTCAAAACGAAAAGTTTCTGCACCTCTGAATAAACTACTTTGTTATTAGTGTGCAGCCTGTAGAAGATCCCCAAACATGACCATGAATTCCATTTATTCATGAACTATTTAGTAATAAAAGTTACTAACTGTAAGTAATTAACACTCTCTTTTATTTGCTGTATCAGGTCATTAGTTTTTACCACCACTTGTTTGCCTTGTATGTCTGTTTTTGTTATGCTTGTCTTGTCACTTACATTTTAAATGATGCTGGATAAATATTTAGCTGATTTTTTTACCAGCTGCATCCAGATTTCAGTCGTTTAAATGAACTGCGAACATTAATTTTCCATCAGACTTCTGAGCTGAAGATGAAGTTGTAATAAATTATAATTCTGTGAAATGTAAAGTTCACATGCACACACGCACACACATATACATTTTTCATCCTGTTTTTCTCCATTAACTAGCTAGTTGGCATGAAACATCCAATTTTAAGGAGTTTTATTGAATGCTTTAAGATAGTTAAATATTTTCATTCAAAATAGTTTCTAAACATCCAGCCACAGACATGTTGAAGTTCTGTTTGTGTACCCCTGATTTACAGATGAAGTAAAGCTCTGCTTTCATCTCCTAGAGGAAACATTAAGCTCTAAAAGCCAAAGTTCAAGATTTCCACTGTCATCAGATTGTCTTGTTCACACCTTGTTGTCCTCTTGTCTTCTCATCAGATAGTTTGTTCATACTACTTGTCTGATCTTTGGCAGGTAGGTCACACACCAGGTTTTCACCACCCTTAACCCCCTTCTCCTCCTAGCTTTGTTCCGAGTCCCGAGCAGACGGTAGTTTCTTCACCATGTTACCCGTGCTTTGCAGTTTTCTTTTCCAGGTTTCCTCAGTCATGTTTGAGTCTCTGTGTTGCTGGACATGTGATGGCTGCACGTGTTGGTCAGGTTTAAGTGCTTTTGTTTTGCTTATTTAAATTTGAGAAATTCATCAAGATTTGTTGTGTGTGTTGTGGTGTTGTGTTTTTTATTTGTCAGCAAGACGTCTGAAAACTGTGAGGTTACATTTTTATGAATCGCGTAGATTAGGTGGAGAATGGGTTACATTTTGGTTCAGATCCAGTTTACTTTCTCACAAATTTTAAACAGGAGATACGCATTGACTTTGGAGGAGAACTGGGTTCCATATTTTTTTTTGTTCTCCATGGATTTGCCAATTTAAGCATCTTTTTTATATCAAATCTACTTCTTTCATCCTAATGCTAGCAGCTTTCACCCTAAACCAGGTGAAACTGAAACATCTTTTCTGAGTTTCTGAGTTGGAATTCCAGCAGAAAAGAACTTTTTCACCAAAGCAAACACTTGAATTTCCGACTGTCCGTCATCTTTCAAAAGCTCTGTGATTCTTACATTTCTGCGTTTCCGCTGGAATTGCTGACAAAGAATAAAAACCAACCCAACTGCTGTCAGGTAGATGAACAGAGCTCTGTTTGACGGCTTTTGAAGTGACTGGTTTTTTTTTTGTTTCTCTTTTGGTTTCTGCAGGCGAGATCAGCTGCAGATTGGGTGATGGTGCAAAGGCAAAGCTGTCACTGTTTCATTTGGCTGCAGCTCTGTGTGTGTGTGTGTGTGTGTGTATGTGTGTGTGTGTATATGTGTGTGTGCATGCAGGAACGCTGCAGATGGAGTTGCACTCTCTTAATTTTTGTTTCCTTTTCTCGTTTAGGTAAATATTTTTGTGTCAGTCTCTCGGCTCAGATTATCATGCTCCCCAGAAAATGTTTTATTTCTCTTCATCTTCATGAATTTATGCTCATATTTTTTCAGTGTTGTTTTTTTTCTCTTTTGTTTTCTCTTGCATCTCCTGCTCTTTCGTTTCATCTGTCACTCCTTATCAGTTTAGTTTCTCTTCGGTTTTAACTTAGTTTATGTTTCCATTTCCTTTCAATTACGCTTTCTCAATCACATGCTTCTGGTCTCTTATCATCTTCCACCGTCTCTTTTAACTTTCACCATTTACTTCCTCTTGCTGCCTGTTTTATCTTCTTTCCCACCACTCCATCCCTCAGTGCATCTGCATTCTTTAGCTCTTTCTCAACCTACGGTGACATTTCCTGAAGGTGTTGAACTTTTTCCAAGAAATAAAAGAACTTTCCTCCCTTTTTTCTAGAAGCGGCTCCAGCTTTAGACTGAATAAGTTTATCCACCAGTTTTCTTTTTTAATGTATTTATGATCAAAATAAACGAAATTCAACTGAAGAAATCGAGTTAAATTGTTACAAAATATTTCCTTCTCTTGGCCAGAACCACATCCAAGAAAATGTTCATGTATCCGTCTCCACTAGTTTTTAATATGTTTAACAAATGGCCTCATTCATTTCTCATATCTGTTCGATATAACATAAGATGAATATTAGATTTAATTTTTGCTCTGCTTCTGCTTTCCATGCTAACAGAAACCTGGACAGACAGTCTGAGTTTTCACATAACTCCCGTCATGAGGTGACGGCATCATTTACAATGCTGACAAAAAGAAAATAGCAACATGACTGTGTAGTTATTACAGTCAACAGCAGGAGACAAGTGAAGGAACTGTGGGGCTACACATTATCTAAACATGAAGACAGGGATCTGTAGCAGAGTTCATGGCAAGATTATCAAGATCCTTTGAACTTCATGCCAAAAAGTGGTTGTTATATTAAAAGAAAAACAACTACTTTACAACTCAGCCAGCCACAAACGCTGCAGACTGTTTTCCAGACTGATTGATGATCATTCAGACGGTTACTCAGAGGCATCTGCATGTCAAAAGCAACCAGTTTGATAGTTTAAGTAATTCTGAAATAAGTCAAAGCTTGTGTTGAAAATCCATCTTAAAGTTTAACTTCTTCTCCTGCTTTTGCAAAACTCAAGCTGGTTTGAACAAGCAGGTGCTGTTTTGAGCCATTTTTAATCCATCAAATTGCAATAAAAAAAACTGTAAGAAAGTACATTTTTAGCAACAATTAAAGTTATATATAATTTACCGCTAAAATAAAAAAAACATTTTAGTGTCCAGCAACCTTTCAATGTGTAATCAACAATATCAGCCAACTTTAAGGCAAATAACAGTTATAATATATCCGTTACATTTATTATAGGACTGCTATTCAACTGGCAACAAATTGCGTATGTTCAACTCTTTATTTTCATAGACTGAAATTTACTTGTTGGGGATTTTTTTGGAAAATGTTATAATTTCTGATGCTCATACATATATAAATCTCAGGAAAATTAGAGGAAATGTTGGGCAATGAAACAGGAAGAACCCAAATGTTGGATTTGGCTTATGTTTCGCATCATTAGTGCCAGCTTTAGTGATTAAACATTACTAATAATAACATCACTTGATTCAGTAAATATTACAAAATGTTTGAGAACACAAAAAAGTGTCAAAACAATATAAATGTGTACATGAAATGTATTTGTTGAAGAAATAAACAACCTAAAGACGGTCTGCTACATCCAACAATCATCAGCATGTTTTTTTATTCTCAAAGCAAATTATTCACAACTTTTTCTCTCTTTTTATTCTGACTTTCTTTCCTTTGAAGTCTTAATTTTGTGTTTGGTTTTTGTTTTATATTTGTGTATTCTAAACACTTTCCAACATTTTTTCCCCCCCTCATCAGTAACTTCCTCCTTCTTTCTCACATGTCCAGTAAAGCCGTTCTGATGTGAGGAACTGCTAAACAACGCTGCACACGCCCAGCAGTTAACATCAAACAGTTCTGCTATCATAAAAAAGCTGCAGAGCCACAGCAGTTTGGGGAGAATATAATAAAGCCAGAGTTTGGATTTAGCAGCACAGACGTCTTTCTCTGGGTTTCATTTTGCAGCTTATTCTCATCTCTGAGTTTAAAGCATAATCACACTGGATTAGATAATTGCTGAATCATTTTATTCTTGCTGCCAAACGTAAGCATCAGCAACGCTTCATATTAGGAAACTTAAATGGCTCCAATTTCTTTTTGTGTGAACAATACTGATCCCTTGTTTTAATCTGTAGAGAAAATTACCAAAATAATTTTTTGTTCCTTTGGTAAATGTTACAAAATGGACTCTTTTATGTGGACAGACATAAATGTAGTGGTTAATCTTGTGTCTTCACTTGTGACATTTATAATTACATCTAATGTTCCGTTTCTTTAAGAATATCACAGTTTTATTTGACTGAATATGTTCATGTTACAAGATATTGAGGTGTACCTAAAATGCATTAATGCATTTTCTGTACAAATAAATCTTATAATGCTCCCTGAGGGATTAATCTAAGTAATATTTTCATGGCCAGATATGACCTAAAGAAGATTTATCGTAAAAGAAAGTGAAGGACCACATAGAGAGTTCCCATATTCTAAAACTATATCAACTAAATCATTAAACAGCACAACTGTGAATCAGAGCTCCATTTCTGCTCTCCTCTCCTAAATAATGACCCTCAGACTTTTTTTTTTTTTTTACAGAATCTGTTGTGTCCCCAACACCACCTGGGACAGGACTTGTCACCCTGGAAACCAAGAAAGATAAACCAACATGAGCATAACTTCAACTCTCAATGCAGTCAATGGAGGAAAAGTTAGTCACTTCCTGCTATCGACACATTTTGAAACTTTTACATAATGTGGTTTTTAAACCAGGGACATCCCTAATATTTAAACACTTTTAATATTAGCCCTCAGCAGATGGTAATATGAATAAATTCAGTTAAAGTTACTCCTATCAGCCAGTAGTGAAATCGTGACGATGAGTTAAAAGCAACACAGAAGAGCAGTTATTATAATGACCTCCATTTACTGTAATGTTATTTTACACACAAAGCTGTGTGGAACATGAGGGACGTTACCATGACCTCAGGCTCCTGCTGAATTCATCTGGGTATAAATGATATAAATGTGACATGTTTGAATAAAATAGCCACATACATACTTCCCCTTCCTGAGATAACTGGCTGGTCTGTTCATCTTTTCATTTTCTATACCCGCTCGGCGTCACTCACATTCACTTTTAGAGTCAATATAGAATCATCAATAAACAACCAGGATATGATTTTACTCTGTTGTTTTACCTTCATGTAGAAAACAGTAAAATAACCCAAAAGAGAATTTAAAGCATGCTTATTTACTCCTTATAAATTCCAGACTTATCTGAGCTGTCTTCACTTTAATTATTGCCACAAAAAAGGGATGAAATGCTCAGATCTGTTAACCAAAACTACCATGTGGGCAGCTGTTCAGTGTCATCTGTCTGGTCATGTGCTTTTGTTACTTAAATCTGACCCACTAGTGGAAGGAGTTGCTTCTTCCATCTCTGGATCTGTTTGGTCCCGTTTCATCCTTCCGGCTCACCACCTCAGCAGATGTCTCTGTCCTCTGTCTCCTTGTCCTGTCTCAGTATGTATACAGGTGATAGGAGTGATGTAGTGACTTCTGACTGTACTTTCAGGCTGTTATCTCATCTGCATCCCCACTGGCTTTGCAGTAGCAGTGCAGCAATCGTTGGTTTGTGCAGCGGCTTAAGCATGCTAATTATCAAATTGGCTGCACCTGTGAAGGCGCAGATGGAAGGAATGCTTGCTGAATGTTGCAGCAGCTCGCCACTCTGGCTGCTGCAGCACAGCATGCTGACTGTAGTAACCCAGTTATACTCCATAAAGGGCACAAACTGTTAATGGGAAGCTTTGGACGCTACAGAAGCAGCTCTTTGTAAATACTTTGTAGTTTGAAGAGGACATATTTAATACATGTGTAGCAACTCAATGTTTTCCTTTGCCAAATCTTGGCAGTCCACTTCCACATATTTATTATATATGTTGATATTCTTATAAAGGCACGATAGCTGCTTATCTATCTTTATCTATCTCTAATAGATAAAGCCTGACTGTCTGGTTCTTCCTGATAGGCTCAGGAGATTATCACTCTATTCCAGGGGTGCCCAAGTCCAGTGTTTCGAGAGTTACTATCTTGCAACTTTTAGATGCGTCTTTTGTTCAACACACCTGAATCAAATGTCTGAATTCCCTCATGCGCATGTCGTTCAGCCCTGCAGAGGCCTGGTAACGAGCCATTCATTTGATTCAGGTGTGTTGGAGAAGGGACGCAGCATCGTAGCTCTCAACATGTTTGCTTTGTTTCTGCCGTTGAAGAGGACAATCTGAGGTGTGGGATCTCATATGGGTTCCTGTCCGGTCCAGAACAGCAAGGTAATGAGCTGAAAAGTGAACTCTGTCGCAATCACGAAAGGAAGCCCCCTCCTCACCACAGCCATTTGGCTGTTTTACTTCTTCCAACTTGAGCTGAAGTTTTACAAAGTCGATTATGTGCTGAGTGAGTTTCATGACCTCTGGGCCCTTGAAACCTGTAAGAAAAGCATTCCTTGCTTCCTTCCTGTAAAACGTCCTTTCTGCAGATACGTGGCTTCTGTCCGACAGCCGTGATACATGCCAAGAGATTAACTCTGTGGCCTAACGTCCCTGTAAGAAACTTGTAAACCAGGAGAGTATGCGCTGTGATAGATCCCAGAGCTCCTGTACTAATTCAAAATCTCTCACAACATGCCAACTTGCCCTCTGAAAGATGCATGGGGAAACGCTTCACATCTTTACATCCTGCAAAATACCCAGCAAACCTTCAGCTTTACTCATTTACACTTTTTACTCTGTTTCCAGACTGGTTGTGTGATGTGAAAGGAACAGAAATCATTCATAAAAAGCCCCATAAACATCTTAAATATCTGCAGTTTATGTGCTTACGAGGATGTAAAATGCAAACAATTACTTGTCACAAGTTGCTTTTGTGGTCTGGCTCCACCCTTTGTGCTGCCAGCTCTGTCTGACAGAGGACTTGAGTTTCCAAGAGAAACATTGATACTTCACCTACTAGCACTCAACTAATTAGTTTAATAAACATTTGTCTCTCGGCATTATTAGCTGAAGCTGTGCAATCTTTTGCGATTACCGGATTAGTGATTGACCTATCAGCTCTGCAAACTTTAGCTTTATTCTTCCTGTTAAAAGTGCTTCCAGTGGAACATGAACTTTCCTGGTTCCAGGAACTATAACTAAATAAAATGAATGTAAAACACAGGGACTTCTTTTAAAACTGCTGCTGTAGAGTTCCTGGAAAAGTTCTTGAGTAGTGTTGGTTATGTGGCCCAGAAAGCTGGGCCTAACATCTACCCCTAACC
>JAOXYM010000006.1:6088711-6113640 GCA_028567055.1 Leptatherina wallacei
TGTGGAAGTAGATTATTGTGTGTAAAAAAACAAACATGTGGCACTGTTTCTTAATAATTCATGCATGAAAGGGTTAATCATGAACCCAGTGAAGCACAATGCCAGCCGCACAGCAGCTTTTGGACGGGCATACTTCAGGTGTTCTGCCGTGATATCAGAGCCAGAAGCCTTGTTGACAGACAGCTGAGCTATTGCCTCCTGGACTTCATGTTGAATAATGATGACTGCATCCTGATCATCATACCTACCCACTTTAAAGGGCTCACTTTGTACACAGTTATATAGCTCAGAGTTGTGCGGCTTCCAGAGTTCAGCTATATCTGTAGTGTCAATGACACCGGGCAGCAGTGTATTAACCCTGTTTAGAGCTCAGACTTCATTCCAAAAGCCAAAAACCTTATTGGTAGAAAGTTTATCTGCTAACGAGTCAGCTCTCATATGTTGTTCGCATTTAGTGATATAACGAATGGCATATTTATACCTTGCATGGGTGAGCCTTTTATACTCCAGGACAGAGCCAGTTCTGGGTTTACCGGCTTGTGCCCATGCCTTCTAAGCTTGCTTAACTTCTGCATGATGTTCTGCTACATACTTGCTCCAACCTGGCTTAATGTTTTACTTTTTACACGTGTGAGGTATAAACTGCTCCTATGAACAGCCTCATAGATAATACATATATCCTTATAGTGGGAAGTACCCTTACAGTTAACATTTGTACACAGAATAGCATGTTTAGGAAGATGTTTATTACTTAAAGCAACATCAGTTCTCATCATATAATTCATAAGATTGTTCTGTGAAAGTTTGGTCCATTCCAATTTTACTTTACAGGCATCATCTAGGAAAATGGATTTCGACTTATATTCATTTATAAAAGAACTGATGATACCAAGTCTTTGAATGATTGCAGAAAAATGGATCTAGAAAGTTTTGAAGTTCATAATTTTTTGGACAGACACCTTACTGACATCAGAATCTCTTTCTATGTCCTGCAGCATCCTGGATGACTTCTCTATATGTTTAGAAGTCTGCGTGTGTGTGTATGTGTATGTGTGTCTGCTGCTGTGAAGATGATCCTTCAGGAGTCTGCGGTCAGATCAGGTCAACCCCCCTGTCCTCTCTGTTGCCATCTAGTGGTTAATATTATTGAAATTCAACCTCTCACACACTTTGAAGCACTCTTCACCCCTGATAGACACGTTTAAATGAATGGTTTCATTTTAACACGCTGTGCTTTTTTTTCTCTCTCTCTTTTAATCACACCCTGTCTTTTTTGATACACACCCCTTCTGCTCTCTATCTCTTTAAGACATGCTACTTTCTCTTTATGACAAAATTGTTTTTTCCCCTTAAAGACACTCATCCTCCTACCTCTGTAACACACACACACACACATTTTTGTTTTGACTCTCTTTTGGTGTCTCTTCCTCACACAGACACTCACACCACAGTCATGCCTTTGGTGGTGTGTGTTTCCAGCATGCAGCAGCACAGATCGCAGCAGCGGCTGACACTCAGTTAAAAGCTCCTGGGTGGGTCCTAATTATTTCTTTGAAGACTCGCTTTTCCTCCCTGTCTGAGCTTCTGACGAGCTTCACTTTAAAGAGGCCAAACACACGCACACACACACACACACACACACACACAGGCACTGTCATGCAACCAGCGTCATCTGTCACAACTTTAATGTTTACTTCAGACTGCAGTTATAAGGGTAAATAATGCTCAAATTTAGAACTTACACAGAAGGAGCATGTTAAATATGACGAGAGATGTGCATTTTGTTTCATCCACATGCTGCAACTCGGCTGCTTGTATTTCCTTCTGAATCTGATTCCAACACAGATGAAGAGACATTAGGGGACGGTGTTTTGTTCAGCAGCAGAAAAAATGATTGAATTCAGGAAAAGAAGTTAGTTTGGATTCAAATGTGAAAGAAGCCATCCTTCTTAAACGAATGCATATGGTCTGGATTATGGAGAAGACTGTTTTGTCATCCTATCCATCCACCTCCAAACTCTCTCAGTGCCAAGTTTGTGGCTTAATAACATCGAAACATTTGGAATGAAAAATACTTTCGGTCTAAGAAATATTGCAGAAACACTTAATTCAATATTGGCATGAAATCTGATCTAAAAACAGATGGCCAAACCAGAAAGAGCTTACATGAGTCAAGTATGTAAACATTCTGTACATTAATCTACTGCAACAGCAAAGGTTTCTGCAGGAGACACGTGTTGCACCTGACTGTATGATTTCATTCCTCTTATTGGTTGGTTTTCCTTTTCTACTTATTTTCAGAAAGCATAAACCCACAACATGTTGATATGAGACTCCCCGTGCGTTGGCACTGAAACTGTATCCAAAAGAGGAAGGCTGCTCTTTCTCTGTCATTACATTCACACACACAAAGAGCTTTTTAGTGCACATGCAGGTATGTATAAGGGGATAGGGCACGCTGTCCTTATTAAAAACCTGAAGTAATAAAATAAGGTGTGGAGGGTTTTTTGCGAGGGCCAAAGAGAGTCTGGGGAGTTTGGAGGAGGTTTTGGAGAGGTCTGGAAGCAGGAGGAGGTCCCGGGTTGCACTGAGGAGGCAGGACTTTGTGGCTCCGTGGTGCGCTCCAACACCAGAGGTCCGCTTTAATATCAGTGCAGGAGGAGCAAAAAGCAGGTCGGCTCTATACACCGCGCAGAGTGAGAGGCTGCAGTCCACTTCTCCGTCCTGGACAGCCGACATCGAGCATCCATGTGCCAAGCGGATTTTCAGACTGGGAGCGCAGTTTAAGACGCTGGAATCTTCTTTTTCTTTTCTTTTCCCCCCCCTCTTATTTTTATTATTTTACTTGCCGATTTAAACGGCGCGTGATCTTGATTTTTAAACTTGCCCAGTTGTAATAAATCTGCAAGTGTAGACCTTAAATCTTTTAATCTCGGTCACTTTGGTTTGGATTCTTCTGACAGCCGGAGTGGAGTGAAATCCATTTTCCAAAGTCATTGCCCTCCACAGTTTCGCGGGGATCATCATCTCTGCAGGATTTGTGACTGATTCTTAGTCGTAAATGTGTTTAATCTCAGGCCGGACTTGTTTCCAGCGCAGGGACATGTGCAGCCCCGCTGTCTCCTGCCTGCAGGCGCATCTTTGTCATTTTAATGTCGCTTTAATTATCGCGCATCTGGCTGATTGTCGCTTTGCATTTCAGAGCAAACTGACAAACTGAGGAGTTTGTTTCTCCTGGTTGCAAAGCAGACTCTAAAAGTGGATTTCAGTCACTTGTTTTTTTTTCTCATTTGGATTTGTTTTATTTTTCACTCGTCCGTTTTCGATCAAAAGTCTGATTGTTTTTTTTCTCTCCCTTGGAGCAATTCCGACGATGTTGCTCCGCTGCTTGAACCCTCCCTCCTGGTCCACCTGTAGGTTTTTTCTCTTCTTTTTGTTGCTGCTACAAAAGCCCCGGCCTTCCTTTTCGCTAATTACAGGTAAGATTAAAGGGATCATTTGCCTACATAATGACACATCACTACACCCACCGTGCGTAAAATCTCCCCAAACCGCTGGTTATTTAGTCTGCTGCTGCGTCTCTTCTCTCCTTCAGCCTGTTTTCTCTCTCTCCCTCTCTCTCTCTCTGCCAGGGGGAGCGTACCGAAACTGAACTAATCTCTGCTTCTGTATTTTTAATCACCGGCAATTTAGTGGTAAAGTTATGGGAACGCGCCATTGGTCGTAGTCGTGGTTCATCAACAAGGGAATAACTTTAATTCAGGGAAACACTCTTGTGTCATTTTATTTCAAAATGTCACTTCTAATCAATATAATTAGCTAAATCACTGATTGCAAGTGTCTAATTTATCATAAATTTGTAGTATTTTTTTTGCAGAGATCATTAGTAATGTTGAGTCTAAAGAACTTCACCTGCCTTACCCTCCGTGCGCCCTGATGGGTACTGGTCCGCTCCTGCTTAAATTTGGAGATAAAACCAACCAACAGTGGCACGCTCGTTTTTTTTGTTTTTTTGTTGTTGTGTTTTTTCAGCTGCATATATTATTTTGAGTCCATTTCTTCTTGACATATTTTATGATAGTATTATATATCAAACTTAAGAAAATGACACAATGATTTGAATCTTTAGGATGAAAGGCCCGCGTAAAATTGTGATATTTGCTTAAATTATTGTTTGTGTCACATAGGGTTATAATTAATCCACATTTTCAGTTAAAAGCAAGCTGTAACCAGTAAAACACTTTCTTTAACCAGCTCTGATTTAACAGCGCTTCTCTGTCCTTATTTCTGAGCGTCTGCCCATGCGTCCCTCTGGGTTAAACGTGTTCCCTCTCTTTGACAGTCACGCTGCATCATATGGTTGTTTGCCCTTGAGCGCCTTTAAGGAATGAGAATATAAGTGGAGCCAAAAAGTGGATGTAGTGTCAGTGGAGCCCGGCGTGTATGCGTCTTTTAGCGGGGTACACAGCCGCGTGGGGGACGACACTTCTGCGCCTGATCCGCATTTATGACCTGACTGCGTCCGGTGGGGAAAATTTCTTGGATGTAGGCTAATTATGGTTATTTATTTGGATTTTTTTCCCCACAGACGGTGATATTGGAGTGTTTCCATGACGACAGTATTGAATACAGAAAAAAACTAGAACAAATGAGATTGAGAACAGAAGCTTTGAACACTAACATGGAACTGCACATGAGCCAGAAATGGCTTTATAAACATCCACCCAAGACTTGTTAATAATTCATATTTTAAGCGTTTTTCCTCTCCTGGCTGTTATCTCTCTTCCCGAATCCAACCCTGAGGATGGAATTCAGATGGACGGGGCCAAAACCTGTACCAGATGGTTTTCTCTCGTCAAACATGTGTGTCTGTTTGACATGAAACAGTGGAAAACCTCTGAGAATTGACAACCTGTCGGTATCAGCTGTGAAAGCTGCGCTTAATGATCCCAGCAGATCAGATTCCTCCACCTGGCATCCCAAATATGCACTGTATCATCTGTCTTTTGTCTGCAGGATCACAGAGCAATGGCTTCTGAGCTGTTTGAGCTCTTGAGTCAAACTGTTGGAATAGAGTGCAGCAGGTGGAGCTGCGGGTGTAGAGCTCATCCTGTTGGAGACATGATTCTCTCTACAGTGATCATAACCATAGTTATTCAAATCCTCAAAGAAGGAGGAATATATGTCCTCTTGCTCCTGTCCTATTAGGAATATGAAGAGTTTCAAAGGCCTTTATGAACCTGGAGTTGTTAATCCTTGACCCTTGTATAATCAGAAAGTGATGCATCTGTCTGAAGGAAAACCAGTGTGGAAGTTAAAGTATATTTTTATTAGATAAAAAAAAAGCTGTTTGCCCCCCACCCCAGGTTTCACGGATCATTTAGAATAATGAATATTTGACTTGAGCTGTGTCATAAAATGCATTTGAACCAAAACTAAAGTCTACATGTTTATAATCCTTCAAAAGTCTTGAATGCAGCAATTCACATCAGTTACATCTCTACCTACAAAATGCTCCTTGTTATTCAGAAACTTGGTGATATTTGAGATTCATGTTTTCATTGCTTGCTTCAAGTGGAAGATATACAACTTTTCAGTGTGCAGGGTTTCTTTCACAGGATTTACTCAACAAATTCAAACATAAAACACATTTAACGAGCTAAAAAGATCTGTCAGAAGATCTGTGCATCTGTGGATGTCTACTGAGGTGGTGCCTTGTTCTTCTAAGGAAATATTTGTTTATCAATGCTTTAGTTTCAAGGAAAGCATCTGAACTCTTACTGGAAAGTTAGGGCATTGTGCACAGAGCTGTTTCATTACAGGCTGACGGGGTCAAAATGTCAAGTCCAAGACTCGTTGCACTCATATTTGACATTTATCTAACTTGCTCAATTAATTCAATCAGAGATTCACCAGACATTAATGAATTGAGGTTCCCTTGTGGGATCTAAAGATGGGAGCAGCTGTCAGAGCCAGATCAACGTTTCTAATAACAGAGAACACTCTCTCACTGAGGAAGGGTCACAGGTTTGACTCTCCTTGAGCTGCAGCCCTTATAATGACTCTAAATTGCGTTATCCCATTAATTTTCTCTGTCCTGTTTTGTCTTTTCCACTGCCTTATGCTTCGGGTAATTTCAGGTCATTTGTCTTTGTTTTGCCCCTCTAATGTCAAAGCGGAGATTTTAATCTCAATGGATGTCCTGTTTTGTTTTGTTTTTAAAAAAAGGTTAGAGAATATAAATAATTTGCAGAGGTTGATGGGTGTATATGTCTAAGGTACAATGAGCGGGCTCTTTACACGCATCTGTGAGAATGAGACAAGTATAATGGCTGAAAAACAGGAGAGGAAAGGTTTTGTGTCAGAGCCCCCCAGCTTCCCCTCCCTCAGCCCCCAACACTTACAGCCCTGCCAGTTTAATTATGCTCGAAGGTTGTAAATTTTACAGTGGTGGTGGAGTCGGCAGGGTTTGTCTGCTCTGCCCGAATCCACAGGCTGGTTTACTGCCGAACACAGAGGGACAAAACAGACGGCGCAACTCGCTGCTGGAAGGATCTATTTTAGATCGACTGATTCTAAGTTTACTCCATGACAGACCTGAGAACTTTAACCGTTGCACTTTCTGAGCTGGTGCTGATGTTGCCGCAGCAGATTTGCAACTTTTCCTTATTAAAAAGGCCCCTTTTTTATTGAGTGATAACAGTGGCATTCATTATTTGAATGAATTTATCGTGGCATCACACTTAAAGCAAAGCTGCTCTTATTTTCTTAAGCAATAATTAATTTTTGTCTACTGAAATGACACGTGTCTGAAACAGCCAAGGAAAACTGCTCTCTCAACCATGAAAACACTGAATTACAGCCGTGTGTATCACTTGGGTTCATGAATCGGACTTAGCAAATGGATAATCTCTGAGCTATCATTACAACAAACCAAAGAGTTTTCAGGTCAGAGACTGCAGTACACCGAGATAATATCGACCTAATGCTGCTCAGAATGCGTAAGTCAGAAAAAGTAGACATGCAGGACACACGAATAGAAACAGGAAGCAGTTTATTGCTCAAACATAGCGGTCAGTGGTGAGGATTTACCTCCAAAGTCCTGACTGAGAAGGATGTTTTTTGGTTTTTTTTTTTGGTTTTTTTTTCTCGAAACTGTAGAACCCATGAGAATTTAATTATAAAAATTTTATTGGATGGATTGGAATGATGAAGTTGTTGCCTCAGTTTACAAATGTTTAGCCACAAGATGTAGAATCTGTTGTTTACACTGTTGACACTGTCACCAAGTGATTGTTCAAAGAGATTTAAGTTTCTCTTTACATAATATGGTCAGAGGTCAATTTTTGACGTGCATTGGCACTAAATTGAGTAGAAATTATTTACTGACACTGCAGAGCTTATAACTGAGCACATGAGAGATGAGGAAGGATGTCCTTTTAGTAATTGCTGAGCATCAACCTGCAACCTTGTAGTTTCTCAGGTTCATCCAGTCCCTGCACAGCATGGTTGACGCCCGCATGTTGTTTGTAATTAAGCTAAATAAAAAAAAATGTGTGCATGCAAATTTAAATATGATTATTTTAGTAATTTTAACAATAAAACAATAAATTAACATCCACCTTGCAGTGTCCATTCTGTTTGATTTAGTAGTGGAAGCCCTGGCAACGCAATAACAAAGTTGTGGGAACATTTAATATCTCTTTCACATTTGTGACTATATTGACTATATATTGACTACATATCAACAAGTTTCCCTTCTATACTAGTTTTCTCCATCACAGTCACCATGGGGGGGCTGTGCATTAAGCAGATGTGATGGATGAGTAAACGTCAGATCATGGGTGTGGAGTGCGTTTCTTTCTGCTGCAGCTCGGAAAGCAGCAGGAACTCCTGGCTCTGAGATGTTGACATCTGCCTGCTTCTACCCATAAACCCATGTGTTTGGGGTCGTTTCCTGTGCTTGGTTCAGATTACATTTGCACTCGTAACAAACTGACTGACTCATGCTTTTAAGACCCGGGTTCGAATGTCACCGCTTTTACCTGGACAGGCAAATATGAACACAAGGAAGAAAATGAAAGAAAATTCACACACACACACTCAATGATCTTAATCAAAGCCTGGCTGATACATGGACCAGGTGCTATTGGTGTTATTCATACTGTACTTTTTGGAAATGAATAAATAATCTGATCCTGAGTGTTGATTGAAGATTAAGTGCGTTGGCCTGTGTGACATGTTGGAACCTGGTTTTCCACTCTCAGCTTGCATCTCACTTTGTCCATCACAGGCACCGAAGCCAGCTGTGAGAATGAAGGAGAGGTCCTCCACATCCCCAACATCACCGACAACCCCTGCATCACGTGTGTCTGCCTGGTAAGAACGTTGCAGTTTACCCAAGGACACTGGGTTATCTGCCTCCATCATTCCATCTCAACGACTGTCCTCCTGTTTGTTCTCTGCTCCTTAATGTCTAACTGCTGCTTTGGATTTTACATCTGACAGGATATAAAAAGACCTCTCTCAGCACTGATAGTAATATTTGTTAAGCTGATTGCAGAGCTTTGTGTGATGCTTCTTATCAGAACCCTGTGAAGGAATTGCAGCACAGAAATTGTACTTTATAAAGGAAGTTTTTGATGGTATTTTAGTCAGATATGATGTTTGGATAGTGGGATCTCAAGGTATAAATGGACATCAAACTCCAATAGACAGAAATGGTCAATCCAATTTGATGATTCGACTTTAGAAAATGTCTTGTGGCACATGCAATGAACCTCGCAGCGGTTTTTATACAAGCTTGATTAACTGCGAGCACAGCAGAACAATGTAAAATGAAACTTTTTAGCTATTTTCTCAAGATTTACAGCAAACTTGCAAAGAAACACAGAGTGGCGATTGTTTGTTTTAACAGACAAGCCTGTCGTCATGCTGTCTTGGCTCGACCCCGGCTGTTAAAACCAGCCTACAAAACATTAGGGGACAACTCTTTCCTGGAACATGTGCTCTCTGACCCCTGACCCCTCCCACCCTGCTCCTTTACTGCTTTAGAGGTCTTTGTTTTAGAGGATGAGAATGGACCAGCAAGACTTTTCTGTGTCCCTACTTTGACATTGGCCGAATGGGATGTTTTTCAGCTTTTTAAATGGCAGCACATGGGCGGGGTTTACCCTGTAGAAAGCATGCAGGTGTGAACTTGAGGGGTGCAATGTGTGCACAAGTCCACATTCCCCAGAACTACAATATACAATGTTTCCTTACACACTAATTATTTGAAACAATGAAGCCAATGTCAGGTGAGGTGATTAGCTTAGCTTATCTAATAATTAAGCATTTTCTTTAATTCTTGGCTCCTGGCACTGATGCAGATATTACTTGTCTTGCCACCTACATAACATTATCCAGGTTACGAGCATATTTGAGTTGCATACTGTGACCTGAGTTCTTTCAGCTGACACTATGCAAACAATAGCATTAAAAGGCAGTTAATGGTTTCAAAAGTGTGCAGCCAAAATTGTTGTAACCATGCCAACTGAGCATGCATGCTACTGGATCCATCTCCTTTCAGAAAAACGTCCCCTACTAAGAAGACCAAGAGCAGAACAACACATGGATGCATGCAATCATGCAGTCTGAACTGTTGGCTGCTCCTGGTTGTGTTGGTGGTGCTGTTGGTGTTTTATCTCTGCTCCGCTGTGGGGAACAGTAGAGTTGGGTTAAAAATATGAATTGATTTGAATCAATTCAAATTTAATTAATCCAATATTGATTCATAAAATTCAATATTTCAACACGTTTCCTTTTCCGGTAACAGTGACCCTGATGTCGCGTGACTTACTGATGCTTGGCGAGATCTTAGTTTATGTAAGGAAAACTATCTGAAACTTCATAAATAAGGAAGATAAAGTGGTTTTTGGAGGATTGTGTTCACAGCTATAACAATGCACCTATATGCCCCAAATTAGCTTCTCTCGCCGAGATAATGCCAAATTCCGATTGTTTTTCATTCACTATTGAATTTTTCACCTGGGAACTATTTAGCAGCTTATAACTCGCACATTAGCAGCCAACGCTTAGACTGTGGGCTCTACGATGTTCAATAAACACAGAGTGACTTGAAAATAACCGGACGTCACGAATGTACGTAATAAATCCAATAACGGACCTGTGAATGTAGACATGGATCTTTCAAATAACGTTTTTCAGAAGTGCATGTAGATGCATCGTATCAGATCATTGCAGTAATCTGATTACTCCCAGACATTTGATTTTGATGGTCATGTAAATGGACTCGGTGTTTTATAAAAACAGTTATCTGAGAATGTCTTTAACGTTCAAGAAAAATTGGTTGTGTTGCATAAATATCTGTAAATGAATCGGTATTGAATCAAATCGAATTTAATTGAAATATAATCGAATCGGGCGGTTGTGAATTGAATTGAATCAGTTCAGGAAATTAAAGGTGATTCGCAGCCCAAAGAAACAGATTCAGAATGGACAAATATCTCCTTTGTGATCAGGCGAAACAAAAGCTTTAAATGCTGCGGATTGTCCACAGTCTGTTGTTTTTGCTTATCACCTGGGCTTCTTTGCTCTTTATAATCTTCTGCACTTCATTTTCTGGGTTATAAAATAAGTTGTTGAACTTTAAACTATCAATCTCTAGCGAAATCTTCAAACCCTACGCGCTGTGAAGCTTTCAGGAGGACTGCTCATCTGTCAGTCTGCCATGAACAAATCCCCGTCTCCTTGAAGGTATAAACGGGCCTTTAATCCCAATGGCAAGACAGACCAGACTCTGCATCTTTCAGTGAAACACTACCAGCATGTATGTCTTGTTCCTAACCTACTTTCACAGTTTCAACTAACTTCAGTAAGGATGAGGGGCCTTACTTGTGAAATTAGTCTTTAATTTAACTTCTGAGACACTGAATAAACCGGATAATCACCTCTGTCAGCTTACATTTGCTATTCCCCTCTACCAATCACTGACTCATTTCCCAAAACAACAATGTCATAACTACTTCCCCAAAATGCATCATCCTCAAGACTTGGTCAATAATGGGGTGTTTGTATGGAGCATAATTCTATTTAAAATCTTTCATGTGGTTACATTTAAACTGATTACAAAACTGAATTAATTATAAATGCAGTTTAGTTGCCTGACAGCCCATGAATTTATCTCCATGAGAAAGCTTAGTTCTGATTGGCTGGCAGGATGGAGGAAACTGCAGATAAAACCAATAATCTTGGTCTACAACTCAATTATGATGTGGATCCTGTGCATTTTTATGTTCTAGGTAGCCATAGCAACAGTAATGATTCTTAAGTAGTAAAGAATTGTTACTTATTTGTTTTCTTACTGAGACTGATGGGAAGATTGATGCACTTCCAGTATGTTGCCATAGCTCGTGAGCCGAGCTTAGAGTTAAGACTATGAACCGGGAAAAAAACGAACCTCCCTCTGTGCAGCTGTGAGAAAATCTACGTACCACCGACATAGTGAAGAATTTTAAAATAGCTTGAGTGACACCTCCAGACCAGATCCAGATTCTCTGGCACCTGCAGGGCTAATTGCTGCCAGGTTGTCTGTTTTGGAAAGCTGTTAGATGATTCTCCTCTGCCATCAGAAACTGGGTTTCAGATACAGGTATCCCTGGAATACACACACACTGAACCCCAGCTACTGTTCGGCTCTTTCCCTTGCTCCCGATTGGCTGCTTTCAGGCTCCCCTCCACTTGAAGACTGACTGAGCCGTCCTCTGTGTTATCAGGCAGACATCAGCCAAAGCCCCGCTGAATGCTATCAGTCATCAGCAGGCAATGGCCGCCCTTTCATCTCTACTTTAACCTCTGCTACACACACTCATCTATCACCCCCACTCTGCATACACACTCATAAACTTACATGCATTCAGGGCTCAGGCTTTATTGAATTTGGCTTTTGTTTATATCTTTAAAACTTTCTAAACCTGACACATGTGGCTTGTCTTACCCTCTAGAATCATTTAAAATCCGAGGTATTTCAATATCCAGAGTATTTTTTTATTCATATATATTTTTGCTTCAGGGCATCATGAACTCAGTTTTGCACACTTTCTTTCTTCATTTTCTGTCCACTGTTCTGTTTATTTGTTACCAAAGGATCGTGTTGACTCTGATATCTGATCATTTCCTCATGTGGGAGGTTAAGTTAGTTTGTTTGAGAAAAACAAAGACCATTACATCCTTACATGTGCATGACCCCAACATAATCTGAGTTCTCCACTTCCAAAAAGAGTCATGTGTGGCTGCGCTGTCTTTGGGGGGTTGGGGAGCCACCGGGGCTCCAGTGTCACTCATACATGGATCAGAAGAGGGGTGGAGGGGGTCTCCTTAGTTGGTCCAGAGTACCTGTTAATGGCTCTGTGGGTATGGACACACACGTATATACACACACAGAAGATCCATTGTGTGTGTCCAGCAGAGGCAGGGGGCTGTAATGGGGCCAGGAGTGGATGTGGCTGACAGACTGATTGACAGGCAGGTCGCCATGGCGATCCGTTATCTTTGAAGGAGTCAGTCCATCCCATCACGCTCTTCATCATCTCCGTCTATCTGTCTGTCCATCTCCATGTCTTTTTCCACTCTCTCATCGGCTCTTCCTCCCCTCCTCTACCCTCAGATTGGCTCCTTCTTTTTTTCCACTCCATCCCTTGTTGTAAGGTAAAGTTTTCTCTCACGTCCACCTAAACTTGCAAGGCTGCTTTTTGTGTGCGTTTGTGTCAGCATCAGGTTAGAACAAGAGTCGGACTTAGTTTTTAGTTGACCAGGCAAAACATCGGGCATGACGTTCTTGTAAGATGTTTGACTCAGCAGGGAAGGTTCGAAATAAAACTGGGATATGTGTGTTTCATAAAACCAAAATCTTTCTCCACACCTTTTTAATTGGAGCTTAAAGAAGCAAGACTCCAAGGGAAACAAAGCTGATGTTCTTAAGAACAGAGCTTGCCTTGATGAAGTGCAAAACTCATTAATGCTTCCTTGTCAGATCAGTGCAGGGTCTGGATTGAGACCTGCAGAAGTAAGCTATGTTTTTGTGTGATCTGAAGTTAGATAGCAACATGCTAGCTGGCAAAGGTGTTCTTTGTCTCTCAGCTTTCAGTTTCCATGTACTTAAGACAATGGAAACTGAAAGCTGAAGTTACTGGAAGCAAGTCTGGAGAGCTAAGTATGTTGAACAGCAGTTATCTTGACAGAGAGAGATGATTAATACAACCTTGAACTGATTTTTCTTCGCACTCGTACATTTACGTGCACAGTTCAGCTATGTTCAGCTCTCCTTGTTCCAGTGTACAAGCACAGAAGGGGAATTGATTTATTGACTGACATGTTTATGAATCCACTACAGTAGGTGGTAACACACCCCCTTTCACTGTGTTAGCATTGGACTTTTTCTGGTTGACTTATGACACCAAGAAGTAAAGTCACTGGTAAACAATTTAGCTGGTGGAAAATTGCTCACATGTGGAACGGTGAATTGGACAGATTCTGCACATTATAAACATGCTGTACACTTAACTGTTCTTTACAAATGAGATGCACACCATCCCTTGTGATTATTCTCTATTTTTATCCACTTCTTCTATGTACCAGTCTCTCTTCAGGGTCAAAACCAGTGTCAGGATGCGTGGAGCGCGCACAAAGCACCGAGACCAAGTTTGAGAAGAATTTATGTATACATGCAGCAGTAGGTTGATGCTAATGCCATGTAAAAATACTGACGAACTGGTGATGCAATGAGAACAAGCACATCCTTAAAACATTACAGAGAAAATACTAACTACTGCCCACACATTAGAAGCAATCCCTATAAATTAACACCCTGTTTGATTTTTCTCTCAACACCATCAAATGTTTTATTTGCTCAACCCTGACTTAATTCCAGTTACCTCGCCAGATTCATGGTTACGGTTGCAATTTGTGGTTATCTAAGTTGAATATTAAAAAACATTCTCACCGAATACTATCAGATTTTTACAGAGCAGGGAGTTTATATCGAATCACTTTGTGCTCTTTGCTCCGTCACATGGTTATACTCATGTAACAGACAAAAATAAATATCCATATGACCCAAATCAGAGCAGGAAAATTGAGACTCTGTGTATTTGTGCTGTAAATTCTGATTAGAGACCGCTCTGTGAGACTGAAAAAGAAATCTCACATGACCCGCTCAGTGTAAAGAGTTAATAAACAAATGTTGATGTTAGATGTAATGCAGTAAAATGTGAAAAGTGGAGTGCTTTGATCAGCCTCAGACAAGTTGTTTTTTATTCTTACGTCAGATCAAACGAAATAAAAGGAGAAAAGCCTGATGGATGTTTTCTTGGCTCATCTTGTAGGGATGTATGTGTGAGCAATACAAGCCTTTCTTTTTTTTTTATTTACCCCAGCATTACAAACCACCAGCATTTAGGATGCCAAAGTCCCCGCAGACCATTAATTGATCAAGCAAACATTCCAGTGGAACACTGTCACACTCAGTAGCTGTGATCGATCCGAGAGGAAGGTCACAGGTTGTTTTCTGACACAACTCAAACAGTAGCTGGTCAATACAGGAGGAAGGAGGTTTACCTGATAGCCACCTGATAACACTGTAAATCTATTATCCTTTGTTTTTGTCTGTTTACTCTGGGTTTTTTTTCTTCTACTTTATCATATTTCCCACTGCTAGTAAATCAAAATAAGTAATGGTGTCACATTCCACTTGTGTTACAAAATAAAAACACAATCAGTCTCTTTGTCCTCTTCTGACAGAATGATCAACAGCAAATACAAAAACTCAATTATAACAGTGTGATGATGAGTCCAAACCAGCTCCAATGAAAAAAAAAGTCCCAGTGAAGAAACTTTGGAATATGATTAACTCATTTTAATAGTGTGGTTTGAATGACTTCATGAGAAACGAGAGCCTTCGGCTGGCTGATCAAATTAATCCATTAGACAATCAACTGAAATGCATCAGCAACAGCATAATTTGATTTAACATAACTTACGAAAGATATATGTAAATGCTTTTCTCTTTAGCTTATGAAATGTTAATTGTTTATTTGTCTGATTTTTATTGCTCTGAATTAAAGATATTTTCTTTTAAAACTGTTTATAAAAAACTACTTTTCTCACTTTTTAAGTCGGTTTTATTTGTATAGCACCGATTCATAACAAGGTCATCTCAAGTCTTTTTTACAGACACAATTCAATTCAATGCAATTAATTTAGTCTAGTTATAATCCAGTTAAAACAAACCCATTATGATCCACATTAGTATAATAACTGAGTTCATTTTAAGCAATTAAAGACCTAGTTAAGGAAACCAACGGATTGCATCTAATCTTCTCTGTGATTCAATCCACCGTCCCAAGTATGTACGGGGTGGCAGGTAATGGTGGAAAGGAAAAAACAACCTAATGTAACAAGAAGGAAAACCTCCAGCAGAACCAGACTAGATGAGGGCGGTCATCTGCCTTGATGGGTTGGGATGGGGAGGACAGGACAGAAGAGTCAACAGCGCCATAAGTAACAAAAATCCAGGGCTGAGAAAGAGAAAGCACGAGTTAGTGACAATAATAATGTCATGTGATGTATGCATGGAGAAAAAAAGAGTAAAGAGAGTGAAATGGATGGAAGTGCTCAATGTTATGCTGATTTATTATTCACTTTATTTAAAGTGTTTCGTCTGTCAAACATCGCCAGTTAATATGAATTTTGTTATAGAAGTAAACTGATTAATCCTCATCCTCACAGTATAAGCAGTATTGACTGATTAAGCTCTGCCCCTCCCCGTGGCAGAAATCCTTTCCCTCTTCAGCTCTGCCAAAATGTAAGTTATTTGAAACTCAAATTTCAAAATAGTCAGAGCATTACCTGGAGCCAATAAATGTAATCTGTATTTTCTGATTTTATCTTGACATTTATCTGCATGCGAAAGTCCTGCACTTCAGTTATGTTGTGAAATCAATATGACACCATCTTCTTTCAAAGTAAACCCACACAGCCTCCATATATGCATATGATCACTGGTCCCTTACTGCGAGCAGCCTGGGCTCAGCCGGGACTTTTCATTAAAGATTAGAGAGCTGTATGTTTTGGAAGAGAGTTGACAGCAGTGATGGGTGTTAAGGTTTGAGAGGACTGGAGTGAAGGCGAGGAGAGGTTAGGGTCCAGGGGCATAGGGTGTCCTTTAATTGGAGGGGCTCTTCTTATGTCCCGAAACAACCTGAGCCCTTTGTCTTTCACCATGACTGAGGAAAAGCAGGAGAAGCAGGAGGAGGGGTGCGAGATGAAGGCTTTAGGTTATGCTGAAAGACACATGAGAGGAAGTGAAAGTAAAGAGATGTTGGTGATATTTTGGCCATTGTAGCTTATTAAACTGAACCCGAAACTAATGAAGAAAGACAACTAGGGAAATTAGTGGGAAAAGATGGATGAGCTGGGTAGGATGCAGGTGAAGATGATCACAAGAAGGAAGAAACATGAGGGCGAATCGCCTCCTAGTGGCAAATCATCCCTACTGGCAAACGAATAACTTGTGGGAAAAAAGGGAAGATTTATTTCAGTGATATTAGTGAAGAACAAAAATGTATAATATTGAATTTTTTCTTCATATTTTATTGTTAGGAGTTGTTTTAAAAAAAAACTATTGTCCATCAGGGTTCTTTTTATACTGTCCCCACACTACCAACAACTTCTGCAGAAAACATGTCAGTACATCAAAGCGTGAAAAACAAACAGTTAAAATCACGAAACATAGTTGTAGTTTACATATATCAGGACAGAACCTAATAGAACTAATGCCAATATTTGTCAAATTAAAATCTTTTTTGAAGATTTTGTAAGATTTTTTTTGTTTGACAATAATGTTCCATGATGTGATCTTTTCAAATGTCTTTTTTTCTCTTTTCATTTATTCATTTATTAATCTTCCCTTAATCTTCTCCCCTCCCCCCCCCCCTCCACGCCTTTTTTCTTTGCAATCTGGTGCTGAGCAGTTAACATTGATGTGTTTTTGGTCAATAATGTTACTGTGGCTAAACTTAATCTTCGATAATCAAGTTAGTAAACGATTAAATTGGACTGATTGAATTTTTAAAAATACCGTGGATAATATCTGACAGTTTTCTGTCTCTGCGACATTCAGATATGTAACAACTCAACTTGTACGTCACTTAAAGAGGAACCGCACGTCTCTGTCTGACCACACGTCGTCCTTATTAGATGAAAATCGTAGATTTCGTCAATTCAGCTAAGATTTCTGGAAAAAAGTTGGTCAACCAGATTACTGTAAAAGTGATCGTTGTTAAATGAAAAGTTTTTTATACAGAGTTTTGCTCTTTTTTGTATTCTTACAAATTTGCAAACAAATCCGTTATCACACTCACTTTCTCTTTGGCTGACACACACACTTATGAGCATACCAGTGCTTTATCCCTCTGTGTGAGTGTGTTGTGGGGGGTGGTCGTCACACGGGAACAGACAGTCGTCCAGTCAAGCAGCCTTGGTGCCGCGGTGGTATGTCGAGTGTTTATAAGGCGAGGTGACCCGGTGTGACCGTTGACCCCCGACACAACGAGGGTAGCAGTGGAGTGGGTCACATGTACTAACACCACTTTGTGCTAATGGATAACAGGACGGAGAGAGACAAGGACACGACCTTAGAGACTTTTTGACCAAATTGTCCCTCAGACTTTAAAGGGACAGTTCAGTGTTTTACCAGTTTAACCCATTTAATTTGTCACATATATTCATTTGATGACACCAGCTAACGTTAGCTGGTTTTTCTCAGAAATTTCATGTGTAATTTCATAATTTAGACTTTGCTCAAAGATGCAAAGAAAGATGTGATCTTTAGACACATTGATGAAATTTGTTTGTAATGAAGAAATTGTAAAAACTTCCAGCTCTACTTCCTTATTTTGCAGTAGACGCAAACTTCTCACTCTTTTCTACACTGTGAGGAAGTTTTACAAACTGTTTTACAGCAGCTAATGATAGTTATCCACGAGGGAAATGTCTTAATCTTTCTTTTGTTTGTGTTGCATTTTGAACAGGCACATTTCCACCTTTTAGACAGTTTAATTTGATGGGACAACTTTTCTGGTGGAATTACTCTTATCAGAGCTGCAGTAGACAGAAATCTGGAAAGAAAAATAAGTCAAAGAAGAAATGTATTAAAGATAAAACCCTCCTCCTGCCTCCTCTTGCCTCCTCTGAAGTCCTGCCATCAGACATTTGGACTTGTTTCCTTGGTATGCGGTGGGCATCCAGTAACATGTTTAACCAGTCAAACATTCAGCATTTTTTAACTCCCGTAGTGCCTGAAGCAGCAGACTTCATTCCTTCAGGTCCTTCAAGGGAGGGACAGTAACCAAATATGAAATCAGTTTTTGGTTTCAGGTTTAAATTTTTGATGTTGCCTGTCTTTAGAAAAGACTGGTTCAGTCTCTTGTTCTGGGGTTTGTTTTCTCCTTTCTCTTTTCCTTCATCTTATTTCCATTGTTTTTCTATCTTTGTTTCGAACGGAGTCAGACATTAATACCATAACAATGCAAACCCTTTAGCTTCTTATTTTAAGCTTCTTACAAGTTTGTCTCAGAGTTTAAACCTGTAGCTATTTGACGGGCACTTCACTTCTCCTTTAACACACCTGTCACGCCGAGACAACCTGCAGATGACAATCCTTGATTCTACTTTCCTGTCCTGTTCCTGTTCCTAAACATTTTGCAGCTCTTTCTGTTTTTCTGCTGTTCATTTGTCCAAACTCTCACCTCTACATGTCTGAGATGGATTGTACTGTGGTTAAACGGTTCTGTAAGATATTGGACAAATCATAGCGTGATTGAGTCTTGGACTTTTGATAGATGTTGAATATTAAATGTAATTTAAAAAAAAAGGGAAATTTAGCCCAAAACAACTGATCAGTTTTCCCCTAATATCAGAGTTCTGGCATATATCTCTCTTTTTTTAAAATGTATTTTATGTCCTTCTCTTTGACTTATTATACTTTGTCTGTCTTTTCTTTCCATCTCCAGTCCTCTCCTCCCTCCTCCTCTATCATGACATCATCTGTCCTCAGTGTGGTTGGGGTTTAGTTGGAGCGCTGCAGCTATATTAAACCATCCCGATTTATTTTCGCCCTCCTTTGATCCGTCCTTGTTAGAGCCGCCTGCCGCAGTGCCACAGGGCCACGGGACCTGCCAGCCTCCACTTTATAAACCCTCACAGTGTGTAAAATAAAACACACTCAGCATGTGGACAAAGTCAGCAATAAAGGCCGGGTGTGAAAGCCGAGTGAATTAAACAACGCAGATTCTGTTGAGTCCCACAGTGCAGTTAGTGGTAATGACGGATACAGTGTGCTGTGTTGTTGAAGGCGACGCGAGGATTGTTGAGCTGGTGTGAAAATTCACAGCTAAACTGTGAAAATTGCATTGAGTCACATTTTATTCCTCAGTCTGCAAACTCTAAACCTGCATTGAAGCTGATTGGTGAGAGCGCTGAGATGGTTTATCTGTAAAAGCATCAACTGTCCGACTCTATTTATCCATGCCAGCTGCACAGGTACACTGATAGTATTGTGTGTCAATCTTTCCAGACCTAAGTGTTGTGGAAAATGATTAGGTTGATTATCACAAATATTAGAACTAAAGAAGCCTCTTGGGGGACAGGTGGAGGATCAGAAGAACCTGAGAACCTAAACAGCCATGAAATACTAGAAGTAGTAGGCTGAAATACTGCTGTATTTGTAGGGGTGGGCGATATATTGAAAATTTACCGGTACCGAGATTTACAACGATATGGAACGAATGGAAACTGCACCAAAGTGCTGTTATTGTCCATTTATCGCTATCGAGATGAACTGATCAATATATCGTGATATTGATTTGAGGCCATATCGCTTAGCCCTATGTATTTGTTAGATAGTATGGCAAAAAGCTCTATTTTCTTTAAAGAACATAACAAATTATTTTGCTTTACCCTTGAAACACAAACCCCTGTAGAGACTAAAACTAATATTTTTATCTAACAAATATAAGTCTGAAGAATAGCAGGTTTTTGACGAACAAGGTGTGAATATTAATGAGATTAATGCTATAATTCAGTTATTTTGTTTTAATTTTGGTCCTTATATTGTCATTTACACTTACACATCTACCTCAGCATTGCTCCAACTGGATACTTACTCTTAGGGAGTTCAAAGTTCCATTTCACATATTTCCTCTGTAATTTCCATCCATCAGTCTTGTGTTAGAGGTTCTGCCTTGTATCATTTCCTTGTAGTCTCGTTTGCAGGCTGCCAACATGATTTTCAACAAATGTCTGTCCTCTCTTTGCAGAAAGTTGTCCTCAATATTTCTAAAGTAAATAAGCCCTTTGGTATATCATAGCTCAGAATTTCTGTTGTAATCTAATTAACATTTCCCCCAAATTGTATGATTTTCATAAGAGAATCATCTGCTTTATAATATGCGTGCACTATCAATAGATGTTTATTCCTAATTTCGTGCGTAGTGATGAGCCAAATCTAATTCTACGACCAGCGAGGATCTTCATACCAAATTCTTTCCCCATCTGTTTTACATGTTACAAGTTGTTTGCTCTTTTCTCCTTCAGATACTGTTATTCAGTTTTAATAAAGACAACTTCAACTACTTCTATTAGTCCCACCGATCAAATAAAAGGAACAAATTCAATAAAAACGCCTAATGCTGTAGTCTGTGAATAGGAAGAGTAATATTATAGCCAAGTTTGGCTTCACTGAGGGTTCTGAGTGTGTTGATGTTTAATGAGGGAAGACGTTGCGAGAATCTGTAAAACTTGTGTATTGACGCTGCAACAAATTTAAGTCTTAAAGTTAAATTACAGCTTAAGTTTTATAATTTAATCTGCATTTGAACTTGCACTGAAAGACACTGTCGCTCACTTTAATTACTGTGCTGATTTTAATCTCTGAGCTGAGAGGATTGTGTTATAAAATGTATCGTATTCGTCTGTAATTATCTTTTTATTGCTTCTAGACAGAACTGAAGATGTGTGACGAAAGGGAATAAACTACTTCAGGCTCTGATTTCACAAAAAAGCCTTGGCAGGATAAAGATTAATTGTTGGTTTTGCTCTTTAGTGTTTGTTCGTATTATGAAAAAATGGGAAATCATTCAAGAAATGTGTTCACAAATCAGGATTGCAAAGCTAGTCATTACATGGAACATTGGTTAATTAAATTCAGGGTTGACTACCCTGAACATTGGGATTTGGTGTCTGTGAGCCATCTGCACTGGTCTGACTCACAGATACTCTTATTAAATGTCACTTCAGGCATTTTGGGGGCTTTTTAGAAAAACAAGAACACAGATATCTGTTAATTATTACGTAACCTGACCATAAATGTAAGGAATAAATCAATTCCTTACGTATCTGGTGGTTAAACTTCTACAACTTTCAGTCTTCATATAAGGTGACAGAATTATATGACATTTTAATTACCACAGGGAGATATAACATACAGAGAAAAGGATGGGAAAGTAGAAAATGGGAACGTAATCAAGGTTAAAGTTGAAGTTTTAACAAATGTTGGAGAAAAATGACATTAACAGATCAATGTGCTCTGCCCTCTGTCTGTCTCCCGCAGGAAGGGAAAGCAGACTGTAAACAGGAGAAATGTCCGCTGGTCTCTGAAGACTGTGCTCTGGTGGTGAAGCAGACTGGTGCCTGCTGCGAGAGGTGTAAAGGTAAGACAGACAGGTGGACGGACTGACAGAGGACGCCTGTGTTGCTTTGTTTTTGATCATGTATATCAAAAGTCCAAACAGTAATAATGAACCTCAGATGGTTTACTGCCAGGCTGTGGTAGCTGCAGCTGCACAGCACTAATGGGGAACTGTAATAACGCAGAAACATAAAGATGCAAACCAGAGTCTCTCGGGGGGGGGGCACACACACAGACACACACACCATTTAGGGAGCGCTTTAATGTATTGTATCTAAACAGCCGGGCCTAAATATGACCTGTGGGAGTACATTTTAGATTATTTACCTCACGTAAAGGCACATACACACTGCTGCAGTGTGTGGAGACAGTTTGGCTGCTGAAGGGGTTCACCGTTAGGTTTATGGAGAACAGAAATACGGTTGCTTTATGAGCCAGAAACTCCTCAATATATCCTCATTCCTCGTCATCCTCATCTGTGACAGCTTTTAGTAACTCTTACACATGCAGGGGTTCATATTTGTTTATAGGTCCCTAACTCTTTGTCCAAAACTAAACTCTGAAGTCTCTATAATGTTTTACCAGGAAACGGTTATTAAGCATAAAGCGTAAATGTATTTATTCCCAATGTCTCATTTGAGTATTTCCCTCATATTTACAGGTGCTTATGCAGCATATTCCCCAAATGCCTGCAAGTCAAAAAGATGTATATGTATACAGGCTTAAACTGAGACACCACGCTGAAATATTCCTGGTCTTAACCCGAAATTTAAACACCTTTTGCACACTGTTGAAAGCACAAACGTAACTTATACAGTTTTGCATCCTTTATCGCTAAGCTCTTTGTCTCACATACAAGCTTCCCCCAGCAAAGTTTTGAGGAGGAGTCAAAAGGGCCAAATGAGAAATCCTCATGCACCTTTGTGCCCGCCTAAAGCGATGTCGAAATGTGTGCGAAGTGTTGATGTACTGGATTTATGCACCACCTAACTTAATAAAAGACTTCCTTATAGGATACACCTGTGCTCCTTTGGTCCTCAATGAGCATTTAAAGGTTTGAAGAATCCTTGAGGATGGCAGAGGTGGAACAATTTACAAGTCTTAAAAGTATAGAAGGTGTGATGGAGCGTGAGTTAGTGTAATGAAAAGCAATCATTTACAAGAACCAGACGATCTGAATTGGACGTGAGCACATGGCTATGGCTACGGTCACCAAATAAGAAAAGGATGAACATTTTTCCATGTACTCTTCCCCGCCCCCCCCCCCCCCCCCCCATCAAATAACACAAGTTTCAGTATTTTACATTTGTCTTTGTCTTTTAGTTTAACTAGCTGCTGATCAGGCAGTATCCAGTAGCTATTAGAGGAACCACATCATCTGCACTGGCTTCCTCGCTCAAACTCTAAATGAACCATAAAGTCCCCAAGAAGTCTTCACTTTTCAGAGGATGTGTTCTTTCTCTGTGCTGATGTGGCTCCATGGCAATATAAAAACACAGACACCTACCTCCCAGCTCTCAGCAGGGGTGCGGCCCTTTTGTTTGCAGTTCGCCGTTTTACGACGCGGCACTTCATTAAGAGAGATGGAATATGTTCTGCTCCGGCGTGGAAAGCCCCTCGTCACCACAGCAGCCAGTATTAGTTTGTTATTGTGTGGTCAACTTGTGGCCGCTGTGACCAAATTTAGGACCCCTCTGTGTCTTAGCTTTGGAAAACGCAGCAGCCTCTACATGTCCTATCGCTGTTTTTTCGCTTCTATATGAAATCATACTCGTAGTTTAAGAGAATTGTACCCAGATGACATCAGTTTATTGGGAAGACTTTGAAACTGCCTCAATTAACAAGTTTATAAACCCAGTAGTGTAACAAAAGTGCAGCTTAAATGGATTATTAAAAAAAAAAACTAGATCAGAAAAATGTTTAGAATAAGAGTTTCTAAAAGTGTATTCATTTCCATTATATGCTCCTTATTTATACAATAGAAAGCTTTATAGATTGATAGATGCTTTATTGATTCTGAATGAAATTTGCGAATAGGGTTAGAAACAAGTCTGCATTATGTAGTGAACACAAGTTTCCAGTTTATCTGTTCTTGCCTTCAGGGAAATCCAGCTTACTCTGCTGTCCACGTTTTAGTTTTAATGGTTAAATCCATCCATCATTTGTCTTTGGCACTTAAATCTAATGTAATTATTTTACAATTACAATTAAGTTCAATTATTATTTATTTTGATTTTGATTTTGATTGATTTTTTTCCTTTTCTAACAATGAGAAACACATAAATTCACAAATCTAGAAATGTCTCCTGTAAAACTGCCATTATTGTTGTAGAAATGTGTTTTTATGTTTTTTGTGGATATTTCCTTGAGTTAGAAGCTTTAGATTATTTCTGTAACAAAACCTTCTTCCATCTTCAAACTCTATGTTGGTGGATGGGTTGGCATGTTGATCATTAACCAAAGCAACGTCTTTGCTGCAGGTCATTCTCCACTATGTGCACCTGAGTATCATCCACTCTATCTAAATGTCTAAACTTACTAAGACATTTTTTAAAGAAATGTTGTTTCTTGCTCACAGGGCAACTATGACTGCCAGTCTGATCCAAGGGAATGTGAAACACAAACCCATAACCTTACAATACAATTTCCAATTTATCCCGATATTGATAAATGTCTCTTGCAGGATGGGGCTGTACTGGTGAGTGTATGAGCAGGATCCAAATCTCTCTGGGATCTGTTCATCTTTGTTTTTTTCTAACATACTCCACGTCCTCCTGCAGCAGTGATACAGTATCAGATGGATTGGTTTACGAAGAGGAAAGTAAATCAATGGCTGTGATCGGGTTTCACTGTATGGAAAGAAAACCATTGATCTGATGCCGTTTACTGTAAATGGGATGAAATGAATAGGCTCTTTGTTTAGTGTTGAGTGGACAGTTGTTGACAGCTTAGTGACTGTAAGTTACAAAGAAGCTTGATCCCAATCCCTCCCGATGTTTCTGTCCCTTTGTTTTGCAGAGTTTAGGCACCTGTCTTGGCATCTCTATTTAGATAAAGACCACTACTGCTTGGAAATGATGTATCCTGAATGAAACTTTGAATGTGACTGTCTTCTTATCTCTCTCTCTCTCTCTCTCTCTCTCTCTCTCTCTCTCTCTCTCTCTCTCTCTCTCTCTCTCTCTCT
>JAOXYM010000006.1:6123846-6140266 GCA_028567055.1 Leptatherina wallacei
TGGCACAAAAGAGACCCTTGGTCCGAGACCATGGAGGTCACAGAGTTCCTGTGCTCTTCTACTGACACAGACTAGATCAGTTCCAAGTTAATGATACAAACTATATATGATTTATAAATGCTTATGATCAGACACTACAGCTGTTTTCTAATCTAGGCTGCTTTATGGCTTTTCATCTTAATTTATATGCTTATGTAATTTATTTATAGGTTAAGAGGATGCATTGAAACCTAACAATTTATATTTGGCATGCTGAAGCACTGCCACCAAGGAAATATCATTCAGGAGACTGGGGATTGCCTCCTGTCTGATCCAGTAATTCTTGCACTTGTATGCACATGCATGCTCTGTCTGTCAGACCTGGCCAGTCTGCAGAAGATATGAACATGATGCATGCATGGAAGACAGCTTCAGCTGAAATACTGGGTGTCATGCAGGGTGTCACGGAAAAACAAACAAATTACATACATACATATGCATGAATAAAATCCCTTTTAATTCCTGCCTATTTTATAATTTACGGTGAAACCGTGCGTGATGTCTTATCACATTGTTTAGTCGCTTTTAAATCAAACCAACCCTCTGAGGGCTGTGAGGGTGTTTTAGGGTTCGGCTCAAGAATTGCATCCCCGTAATGAAATGACTCTATTTCTGCTACCACAAAGATTATTTGAATTTCTTTGGAATCATAGTAAAGGGAACACTTGTGAGATTTATTAAGATGTGTAAATATCACTAAATATATGTTACTAGTGAAGAATGAATGAAAATGGTATATAGCACAAATAAAAACTTTGAGCTTGCCTAAAAAAAAGCAAAAAGCAAACACTTTCAGGGTGAATCTGAACATCTGTAGTTGTAAACCTCTATCAAATCATAGCACATTACATTATCACAGATAAAGTGAAGCAGATCTAAATTAGAGATGTTTTAGCACATACAGTTCAGGCAAGGTGTACAAAACGGCCATTTTGGCACAGTTAGGCACCATCTGTTCTCAATTGGGGAGAACTCGGGTTTTAAAAGGTTCAAATTAAATGTGCAAAAACATGTAAACCGTGCCTGGAGCAGGATATACGAAATATTTATGTACATTTTATGTGCATATCAATATCGGATCAAAACTATAAATATTGATTTATCCCATGAATAAAAATTGGGTTAAACTCCAGTTGCTTCAAGCAAGAATGAAACATAATCACATAAACTTCTCTTACATTTCTTTACTTTGGTCTTTTTCTTCAGTTATATTCTTTGTGCAACATTTACATTATTTCAGACGGGATCTATATATATGACTGACATATAAAATGTCTAAAACTACAAATAACCATGACGATGAGTTTTTCCTGAACAGATTAACACGTCAGAGTTGTAATTCCTTAACTGTACGAAAGGTTTCAGATGCATCGTATATTTTATTTTGACTTCCTGTTTTCTGTCTCTGATGCTACTAACAAAGTCTGCTCTCTGTCAAAAAATGTTCTGTTTTTCTTTATCACTCATCATAGTCAGGCATCCTGCCATCTTTTCTTAATCTGTCAAATGTCTCTGTGTCTTCTAATGCCGGGTGTCTGCTCTTTGTCTCTCGCAGAATAAGATCCTGAACAGAACCGGCTGCTGTCCAGTTTGCACTGAAAGTGAGTAAGTCCATCTCATTGGAGTATCCTGTAATCTCTGTTATCCTGAAAGGGCCTTTTCCTCAAAACTTTCCATTTCTAAAAAAATATCAAAGGTCTTGATAAACTATTTATATTACTGTAAATGATATTTATGAAGGTAATTATAAGATGAAATTTACCGTATCACTCGTCCTTTTGAAAAGCAGTGAAAACAAACCTCAATCCAGCCTCTTTAGCTTCGGTTGAGTATTCCTCATGAATTTCAGTCCAGACTGTGGTTTGCCCTCAGGTCATTCTACTTTGGCTTTTGGCTTCAAACTGCTGAAAAAATCCCCCGAATGGTCTATTTTAGGAATACAAATGCCCCATAAACCTCACTTGTGCATAATATAAAGTTGAGCTTCAGCTGGTAAGGCAGACGTTTTACCACACCACAGATGCTGATCCCACTTCTGAGTGAATCACATTTCATCATTTATCATAAATGAGGTTTTTGCTGCTGGCTGTCGGCTTTCAGCGTGCCCTGCGGTTCAGGTTATCTCCCGAGACCTACTGCTCTTCCCCTGCTGTTACTTTAAAGTTAAAATAGATTTAGTTGTTCTGCAACTTTTTAAGTCTGTCTTTGTCTCGTTTCCTTTCCAGAACCGGGCGTATGCACGGTCTTTGGCGACCCTCACTACAACACCTTTGATGGCAGAACCTTCAACTTTCAGGGAACTTGTCAGTATGTGCTGACACGCGACTGTGGGGGCATCCCCTCTGGAGGGCCGGGAAACACCGTCAACATCAACAGCCCTGACTCCAGCTTCACGGTACAATGTTTTTTGTTTGTTTTTTTATAAATGCTACATCTCTTATAAGAAGCTATTTTTGCTGCTAAAACTTGTATTCATTTTCAATTCTATAATTACTTTAATTCCAGGTGTTGGTGAAGAATGATGCTCGGCGGACTCGCTCCTTCTCCTGGACTCAGTCCGTGGAGGTGAGGTTGGGCGCTCTGACCCTCGGCTTACACCAGCACTTGACGGTCCGGAGGAACGGTACCCGCATCGCCCTGCCGTATCACGGCCCCGGGGTGCACATAGACCTGGATGGATACCTGCTCAAGCTCACGACCATCGCAGGTCAGCATGTTTAACTTCATGAAGACTTGCAGCAAATTCAGCTGCTTGTATGCATCTGAAAAGATCAAGAAGGTCGTACTGGCTCTGAACTCTGGCTAACGTCTGCCTGTAGGTCTGGAGATCACATGGGATGGTGACAGTTTTGTAGAAGTTGTGGCTGCTCCCCATCTTCGCGGGCGCCTCTGCGGCCTTTGTGGCAACTACAATGGCCACAAACGGGATGACACCATGGGAGGTGACGGCCAGTTTAAATTCGACGTGGACGAGTTCGCTGAGTCGTGGCGAGTCGAGGGAAATGAGCTTTGCTCCCAGCAGCGTCCACCTCACAGGCCGACGTCCTTCCTGTGTCCCGGCAGTGTTAAAGTGAAGTTTCGGGCCCACAGGGAATGCCAGAAGATAAAGTCGTTGGAGTTTCAAAAGTGCCACCGTGTGGTGGATTTTGGTCCTTTCTACAGGTGAGGACAATAAATAAAACAACCCAACCTTTTGTTTTGCATTGTCTAAAGGACTCTACCCATCTGTAAACTCACTTCAATATAAATGATCATAAAACATTCATCTTTATCCCGTATTAGTGACTTTAAAACCAAGAAATCTACAGTTAAACTTTGGAAAAATTGTAAAGATGTACATCAGTGTATTCATTTATGGCTTAAAAAGTTGGTTTAACTTCACCAAAAACTTTCCTTCTGCAGGTCATGTGTGACAGACATGTGTGAGTGTCCGGTCCATAAAAACTGCTACTGTGAGTCCTTCATCGCTTACAGTCGGGCCTGTGAGAGGGAAGGAGTGCCAGTCCTGTGGAAGCCTGACAAAGTTTGCATGGGTTAGTGCCACCACTCAAACAGCACAACCCTGTCGTGTTTCTGTTAGCATATAGAGAAAGATATCCACATCAGGCCGTAGGGTGCATGTATCATCTGATCTACCATTTAAATGCTTTGCAGACTCTACTGCTCATGTGTGCTGGCGTAGTATTGGTGCAAACCCAAACAATGAGCAGCTGCCCTGTGTTGCACCATTTCTAACAGCTCAACTGGCCAATCAGAGCTGAATGGGTCTTTCAAGAGTGCTGGGCTTAAAGAGAAAGACATTTAAATGTCGTGCAACACCCCCTTTATGACAGAGGGTGAAGGTCCGTGAAGGAAGTTCTGCAGCAATGAGAAGTATGAGAAATGATATATTTTATAAACATTAAATTGTGCAGCTATGGACAAGTTCACTTTATTTATATATCACTTCTTAAACACAGTAACACCCGAAAATGCAATTTTGTGCAAATCATGCTCTCAAAAAGAAAAATTAACTAGTTACATTGAATATTTTGTCAGATTCTCTTTATCTGGTGCTGAATGTCCTCTTCTCCTGTTTAATATTGAACCAAATGAATGTTTATGATGACAAACTGTTTATTAATGGCTGTTATTAGTTGTTAGTATTTTATTTATCTTAAATATTTGGTAATCGGACACCAAACATAATTGATTTGAGGGGAAAAAACTTACCAGTGTGTCACATTAACATGAAGCACAAACAACCTAAGGCCACATTAAGAATACTTTCTAAAACTACAAGTGCAGTTTGAAAACAGCCTCATTAAAACTGTGGGTTTCCTGAAAGATTGTCACTGTTCACTAAAATCTTTTTTTCGCAGCCTCTTACTAAACTGTGAATATAAAACAGGAACTCTTTGAGAGGTTAAGCCTTGGCTTTTATTGTTAATGACAAATTTCTACCTTATTTTCATGAATATTAAAAAAAACAAACATTGGTTTGAGTCTCCTTGTGAGGCTTGAAACAATAACATACACAAACCAGATTTGTTCTATCCCATCTTTATGAGTGACATAACTTCTTTTCTCTTTCTGCCTCCTCTCCCTTCCACCAGCCACCCAGTGTAAGCACGACGCCGTGTACGACACCTGTGGACCAGGATGCACTAAAACCTGCGACAACTGGAACGAGATCGGACCGTGTCACAAGCCTTGCGTGGCCGGCTGCCACTGTCCTGCCAACCTGGTGCTGTTCCAAGGGCGCTGCATCAAACCCACAACCTGTCCCGGACGGTGACCTTTGTTACCCAGGTGGGAGGTGGGCTAGGTTAGGGAGGGTCATCTGTAGTGTCCAAAGTAGGGGGCCAAACTAGCTGGAAAGCGTTTAGGACGCTAAAGTGTGTCAAGTCTACAGATCAGATGCACCAAGGTACTCAGGGTCCATAACTTTGCAAAGAAACGTTTTTGCAGTGACTTCAACGTCAGAGATACAAACTATGGTGACGGATCGAAGGGAAAGTGGATCAGAGGCGGATCGTTGCCACGTGATTCAGCCTCTGACATCCTCGTGCCTCTTGCCTCCAAGTGCTGTTACACCACCAGTCACCACCAATAATAGCCTATTGTGGCAGAAGGACTGAAATCCCAAGAGAAAACTCAGGGTCCTATCTGGAGATTTAGCATCTGAAGAACATTGAGGATGTTGCCATGGACCCTCAGGAAACGGTTTGGGCCAGAGGACTCCTATTAGAGCCAACATGGTGCCCACTTTCTTCTTGCAAACACACTAAAATGGGAAACTGGGCATCTGCATTTGGAATAGCAAGACTCAATGTCAAGAGACTCTCTGATGCTTCATATCAAGCTGCCTTCATGATCTCTATTCCATCATTTCATACTTTAAGCTAACCAGATTTATATGAGAGACAAGATAGCTTTTATATTATTATTGCTCTAATTATTATTATTATTTGTCGTTGATATTGTTAATTTATATCAGTCAATTGACATGTTGTAGCAAGAGCCAGAATCATGAATATAACTGCGTTATAAATGATTTAAAGGGAAACAAAAGCTATTTATGTATTTGTTGTGTACTTCTGTGTTTCTGTTTGAAGAGAAATGCCCAAATGTGACTCAGTTGTTGCACCATCGCAGGGAAAAAGTACTGTATTGTATTGTTCTCCGTGTACAGGTTGTTGTGGATAGTACAAAACTGAAAGTGTTCATGTAAACATATGTTTCACTTGACAATGATTATTTAAGACCAGCAATATAATCTTTTCTTGAAGTTTATTTTTGACTCCCGCCTCTGCCCTTTGAAGTGTTGAAACACTTAATTTTTTTCTAACAGCCAAAACTAAAAGAAAAAGCTTCATACGTGATCCAAAATGATGATGGTTCTATGGGAAGCAAAAGAAGAGGAAGATTTCTGAAAGAAGAATAAATTAAATAGTAGTTTAAAGAAAATAAAGATAAATAACAATTAGCATTTTTGTGTATTTTCTGATTTGTTTGTGTAATTATTTATTTAAATGTGTTGAAAAGAAATTGTTTTCTTTAATGTACTCCATCGGCCAAGTGTTAGCATATTATTTGAACTATCGCTGGGGAGACAGCAAAAACAGTAGGGGAAAATAAGGAAAAATTAAAGACATTAAATTAAATAATATCCTTTGTATATTCTTCTTTTTTTTTTATAAACTTAGAGGAAAATCTAGTATCTTCCATACAGTACAAAGGTAGATATGTAATATATAGATGTAGGCTACACAATATGAATACAGTAATGTAAAATGAACTGCTCATTTGTATAAATTCTGCCAAAGAAATTGAACAGGGATGTAGTGAATAACTGAAACATTTGCAAACAGAAATGGAAAAACTGAATATTTACAAGCTTCAAAATCAATATATATGGTCCGAGCAGCTTTATTAAAAAAGCTTTCTATATATTTATTTATATTTTTATATATATATATATATATATATATATATATATATGCATGCATGCTTTTCTTTGGCTAACTTTTCTTTCGTTCTCTGTCCAGATGATCGCACATCAATTCAATAATGTTGAGGTCTGGTCTCTGGGGAGGATTCATGCCTCCATCAGACCTGTCACCACTGATTTCAGTCCAGTTCGTGTCATTTGGCATACCTCAGCCTTTTCTCGCCGTTCCCTCCCTTATAAGGACATACTGCACAATATACAGAAACAATCCAAGACTGCTGCCAAGAGCTCTTTGTTGGTACCAAAAAACCTATTATTGTATCCGTTGAACTGATATCATTAGCATTGCATTATGGACTAAATGACAACAAAATGTATTTATTCTGGTGTTTATTCCTTTTTATCTTATTCTTTATGTGGGGGGCAGAACTAATATCTGTTGAGAGTCGTTGTATACAGAAGCTTTGCTGTGAGGGTGGTTCTGCAATAGAAACAGGTTTACCTGCACTAAGTAAAAACACACAATCACCACAATAAAAATAGGACACTATTGTAATGGCATTTGCAAACACTTTTAATACACTTCAAATTTGTACAAACCTAATTCACATACACGTTGCTCTAAAACAAAACTTGGGAACAAAAGCAACAAATACGACAAAGTCCATAAAACAACATAAACGTGTTGCAAAGGGGAAACAGACAGGAAAACCTTTTGTTTGTGTGTTTTGCCCATTCTCCAGTTCATCCACTTATAGCTGATGTATAAACTGTAACTAAAGGCTGGGGTCACCTTTGTCAGATGGTTAATATCTCAAGAATTTATCATTTTAAGATTTTTTTTTTTAACAATAGAAACTTTGAAATTAACCATAAAATTGTTCAAAATCTGTAAATATATTTAATACTGTTGTGTTTTGAACCTTGCTGCCGTTTTAATCACAACCCCGAAACAGTTCAAAGTTCCAATCGTTCAGTTTTTCCCTCTGGAAGTTTGCATACATCAGAATGTAATAAAACTGCTACCTCATGAAGCACATCAATGAACAATATAACACAGTCAAAACCAAATGATATTCACAAACACCAACGTCTCTGCAGATAAAAGGAAAAACATCACTGACATCGTTACTTCTACTATATGCACAAAACAGTCTAATGAATACAGGAAACACCATGACACGACATATTTCACACAGTGAACATTCCTGCACATCTTTTATGTGATGAGTTTAAGTCTTTGGCATTTTCAGAAAAATTAAACATTCAGCCTGATTTCTACGATGAAAATCTTGTAAGGCATTGAACTGTACTGTGATAATAATTCTGGATGAAAAATAAGATACTCTGTTTACGAAAAAAAAACAAGTCTGAAACAAACTAATTCTCCTATATGATGATGATGCTTCCATCACTTGATGTCCAAAAACCAAAAGTAACACAAGAAATACAAAAAACACTGATGAGAGAATGAACCTGTACCTTTTAAGATTCAGGACATGTGATGTACTCTCAGGGAGCTACTGTTGCTTTGGTAACAATGCCAATAACTTAAAAAGGAAACTGTAAATTTTTAGTTTATTTAAGCTCAATTATTTTTTCAATTTTCCCACAATACGATTGAATTTTATTATCTATTCTTTATGCTCAGCTGTAAACAAGAAATCCCACCAGACAGATAATGTAACAGCCACCAGCTAAAATTTAAGTAAAATGGATGCATGTCAAGTTATTCATACCAGCATAGACAACACATGCATGTCTGTGGGTTGTTTTTTTGTTTTTTTTTCAGCATCTTCTGCCCCAATGTGGTGGTGGGAGGAGAGGGTGGGATCATCTAACATCTGCAATATGATGCACACCTTTTTCAAGTCACCAGCCGCTGTAACAGGAGCAGGTCAGATTAAACTTACCCAGTTTAAAAAAAGAAAGGTGATAGAAAATAGGTGCATTCATTTGACTGCAGCTGACTTTCTGTTTGATGGGGACAGCTGGTGATATAAGAGGTGGAGTGTAAAAGAGACTGCAGTCAAGTCGGCTGCAGTTCAGTAAAGGGAGCGAGCTCATAACAGTGGGGGATCCTGCAGGAACACCAACGAAGCTTTAACATTTTTTTAAGAATATTGGCAAATCACACTGACTGGAAGTTGTAAAGAAAGTCAATCCAAAGGATAAAAATATTAAGCTCAAAGGCATTACTTGTTTTTCTAATAACAGTACAGTAACTATATGTTTATAAAACAAAATGGCAATTAATTCTCTTTTTTTTGTTGTTGCTTGTGAGCAGTGTATCTGCAATTGTGTTGTATTCTTTAACCAATATAAACAACATGGATGTGGAGCAGACTTCCAGTGTTTTTTGATACAAGGGAAAATAATTAGGGGCTACTTTCAAGACTAACTTGCTCATGTTACCTCCTCAGAAAAAACAAAACAAAAAAAAACACACAGAACAAGCAGATAAAACTAGCTTATTTAAGTACTTAAAATATGTGTGAACACTAATATAGATAATCTTCTAAAGCTCTCAAGTAAAACTATATTTTCCTAAAGTTTGACTATACAAAACAAAATATATATCTAATAAAAAATACACTCCAGGCTGGCCATCTTTAGGAATATACTAAAATAAAATTTAAAAAGATACAATCAAAACCAAGATATAAAGCTGAGGTCAGCGTCACAGCAAAGGAAAACAAGGGAATCAGGCAAAGAAAGGGAAGAGGAGGAGTGTGCAGAAGGAAAGACTGACCGGATGGGTTCAGTCGTCATCACTGTCGCTGCCTGACTCACTGAGCTGGAGATCATTTCCTTTAAAACCAGAAAGAAAACACTGGTGAGTAAATACAGTTCAGAATGCTTATGTTGTAATCTTGGCATAATACCATTAATGCTGTTGCCACGGAGATGTTTGAAACAGGATTTAAAAAAACAGCAGCACCCCAAATGAATCCGTGCTTCAATTCCACCTCTTGATCAGATAAAGAATAACCCTGAGATACTCACGGAGCGTGTTCATGAGCTGGTTGTTGCCCTGCTGCCGGTCAGTTCCTCCGTTGGCCATGGGATGGCGGCTGGGAGAGGTCTGGCTGAGCGGTCGGGGGGCGTCATGCTCACCGTCGCTGCTGCTGCTGTCGTCACCGCTTCCAGAGGCGCCGTCCGAGTCAGAGGAGCTGCTGCTGCCGCTGCTGCTCATCTGCTCTATCACTTCCACCTCTGCTCGCAGCTCTGTCAACAGCAGAAGGAAGTCAGCATGGTTCATGTTTTCTTAATACTCCTTCGTCCATACCAATGATCCAGGTGTGAAAATACATCATATGCTACCAGTTAAAAGTTTGGACACATTTACCAATTGGATTTAATGGGAAAGTGTGTCCAAACTTTTGACTGGTAGTATAAGTTCATTTAACCGCCTTTTATTTAGCATGACATGCTAGAGTGAAGGTTTATGTCAGCACTGTGTTTCTAGCCTGGTCTATTATCTGGGATACGAGTGTGGCTGAATTTCCTCACCTCTCTTGATGTCATCAAGCTGCGGTTCTGGGGAGGGGTTGTCCTTAGATGGTGAAGGGGAAGTTTTGATCCCAGCTCCGGGTTTGGTTGGGGCCCGAAACTGAGAGGTGGGCTGACTGGAACGAACTGACTGTTGTTCAATTCTAGCCTGGATCTTACTGCTGCCCTCCGCCCTGTAAACACACACATACAGCAGGCGAATCTTGTATGATTCCTGTTTGCCTGTGGAAACCCTTCCTGGGCTGCATGGTTTTGCAAAAAATATGAATCCAACAGCAGCTCAGAGTCACAATCACATATCTCCCAAAGTGTTTTCATAGTACGAGCTATTGACCTCCCACCTTGTTTTCTTGACCTGGATGCTGCTGCTAAGCTTCTCCAGTACAAATTCCCCCGTGTCGTGGTTTATAATGAGCACACAGTCTTTCTGATATGGCCGCTTGTTTCCTTTGAACACTGTCATTGGAGGTGTGGAGCCCTGGAAGAAAATGAAGAGTATAAATAGTCTGTTTTAACTAGATCTTACAAAAATGTCTTTATTCAATGTTTGACACGGCACTCGAGTAACTTATCAATACCACACATCTTTGGAAAGGAAAGAAAATGATGATCTGCTCTTCTGTCTTTTCACAAAGAGGAAAACATCACAGAGACTTACTGGAATGTGAGGTAGTGTTATAGTAACTTCATCTCCTTTCCCAACTTGTAGCTCTCCCTCACAGCTTGTGTCGATAGATGCTGGTTTGAAGTCATCTGAAAAGGAGGTACATGATCTTTCAGTCAGGTATTTGCCACCTCTACATATTAAAAATCTTTAGTTTTAAGCACTGACTTAAAAAAAATAGATGTAATTTTACGATTCATATCTTAAGCTTTTTTTCTATATTAAATGAAATTCTGAGAAAGAAATCTCCCCTTCGGTTGCACTTACATACACAACTCTTTCCCCTCATCCTCTCTCTCTCTAAAAAGCTTTGAGTCTGAGTGTGTTTTGACACTGATTTTGTCAGGTATTATTATATTTTAAACAATGCTAAAACATATCAAAACGTGGAAGTACATATTTTATGCAAATGACTGAGTGTCCTTATCCAGTTATAAGGCTGTGTTGTATAAGACAGCCTTCTCGTTCACCTGGGCTAATCCATCCCTCGCAACAGCTTATTTAGCACTGTTTCGCTGGCACAGTTTTGTAAACAAACAAGGCAACCTATCAAAACTCACATCTGATGGTGTGAAAGGAAGATTTTGGCCTCTTCTCAAAGCTTTCTCCAAGCTTCAAAACATGCTCCTCTTTATCCAACAGCGGATTTGTACTCCCGTTCATAATGCAGTTTGTCCCAATTTACTTAAATTCACATTTAATGAAAGATATTTTAAAACATTGAGTTAAACCTGTCAGCTCCAGAGAGCCAAGAGAGACAATCGAACTAAGATAAAGTTAGCTTGCAGATGCTAACCTTTAGCAAAACATCCCTTACGTCACTATTCCGGCCCCTTTTCCGCTTTTGGTCCGACAGTCAAATAGTACCGGAAGCACGCCACAGGTTGTAAACAGACAACTCGTTCCTTTTTACAATATAACACATATTTGGGAAAAAATTAAAATATGTATAGTATTTATTTATTTCTAAAGATACCATGTTCTTTCATTTCGTTAGGTAGTTAACGTATATTATGATATGAGCATAACTTCTTTAGACAAGGAATCTAATAGTTAACATTACACGTAAGAATTTAACTGACGGACAAGATGGACCCTACATGTAAAAATGTAGCCAAACATACCTATTTTGTAGAAAAAAAGCAGAACCTTAGTGTTACACTGCAAATAAAATTGCGATAACATGTTTTAAAAAGTTGCTTTTTATCGACTTTAGACTGAGGAGGCTTATTTTAATAAGCATGGCACTATCGACGAAAAGTAAGTGTAGTATTGATGTTAAACAAACCGAAAAACTGGAATCCAGAGAAAACATGTTCCCATGCGTCCACGGACAGACGAAGACTGCTACAGCCAGAGATTTAACCCAAGAGGAGATAGACAGACTGAACAGCGAGAGGACTCTGGTGTCCGACTTCAAACAAATGAAGTTGGAGAAAGAAGCTCAGAAAAACTGGGACTTGTTCTATAAAAGAAACACGACGAATTTCTTTAAGGATAGGCACTGGACCACCAGAGAATTTGAGGAGCTCAAAGCATGTCGAGAGGTGATCATAAACCATTAAATGATATGTCGAACTAACTCAAATTGAGACTTGGTAGGACATGATGATGGTGACATGGAGATGAAGTAACTTGAACTTCAACCTTTCATCCACCACAGGGATTATGTTGTGGATTAAAGCTATATGAATAAATAAGTATCCAGTTCCAAAAGATACTCAGCTTGGTCCTTTCCTATAAAATTCCAAAGTGAAATGTCTTATCAAACATTATTTTAAGCTAACAAACATGAATAGAGTGATGAAAAGTGGTCGTCATGGTTTAAATATGTACTTTCCCTTCCCTGTTCCCAGTTTGAGTCCCAGAAGTTGGTGCTGCTGGAGGCTGGCTGCGGGGTGGGAAACTGCATCTTTCCCCTACTGGAAGATGACCTCAACATCTTTGTTTATGCCTGCGACTTCTCCCCTCGAGCTGTTGAATTTGTTAAAGTAAGTTATTTAACGGGTTTTCTAATAAATGACATTTGCACATCTAGTCCAAGAGAGGAATAACATCCAAGCCTCAGTACACAAAGAAATCCCTGTTGGAAGAATCAAGAACTAAATGTTTTTAAAGGACAACATATGCATGAAATAGGTGTACAAGTGCAAAGCATGTGAGCTTTATTATAGTTTTTCACGTGTAAGGACAGGTGGTCTTTCTGTGACAACTGATGGTTTCTCATTCTATCATTGTGGACCACAAAAAGGTCTGGGATGAGACGTCAGAAAACATAAGACAATTAGATAAAAGGTTCAAGCAAAATCAAAGCACTTAACCCTCTAAATAATGATACTTTATCTTCTTTTGTTTGATAGCTAAACCGCCTTTATTGCCCTGAACGCTGCTGTGCCTTCCAGTGTGATTTAACTAAAGATGATCTGATGGAAAACGTGCCAAAGGGCAGCGTGGATGTTATCACACTCATTTTCGTCCTGTCGGCCATCCATCCTAGCAAGATGAAGCTGGCTTTGGAGAACATTTTTAAGGTGAGAGCAGTGGAAAGACAATTTCAAAGAACTGTAGTGATCTGGGAATTCCCAGCCAAATTTTGGAATTTTCTTTTTTTTCCCTCCCTTTTTTGTTGATATATTTAGGAACTGTCTTCTACCAGGCTACACAGTCCTCTCAAATGCATCTCTAATAATAATACTATCAATGACTAATGTACATAAAAATGAAAATATTGATTGAAAATGTTAATTTACAAATCATTGCATTCCCAATTTTAAAATAAAATCTATTTTATCTTAAAACAGGGTCATATATATGTAGTACACTGTCCACATCTCAATGAGCCTGATGACGATGGACGGATGAGTCTTCTTTAACCTTCATACATAAATTGGCTGAAATGATTTAATGTGACTTGCGTGTGGCTTTAAGGTGCTGAAACCTGGAGGCATCGTCCTTTTCAGGGACTATGGGCTGCACGATCACGCCATGCTCCGGTTTAAATCTGGCAGCAAGCTGGGAGAGAACTTCTACGTTCGGCAGGATGGAACACGCTCCTACTTCTTCTCAAAAGGTCAGTGCATTCAGGAAAGTTTTTTTTTTTAATGTTTGTTGTAATCAATCAAATGTATATTCCAGAGCATTAATTTTGACCGTGTTCCAGTCTCCCCAGTGTATATGTAACTGTGGTAACAAAGTGTCAAGCTTGTCGTCAGTGTTGTAAGTTAATATACCAGTTTTCATTTCTTTCACGAGCTATTTAATCTTTATAGTATAAAAAGAGTTATTTTCTCAATATTATTTATTCAGTGAGGACGGAGTAAACAGAAGTATGAATCAAAACTACAGGATCAGAAGGTCATGGTTAACTTCTACGTTATGGTTCAGTGGTGAAATCTCTAGTTTTAATTCATATGTTTGATCCTTTTTTTGACACACCAGTCATCACCGTAACCTTCATTCTTTACTGTTGCTTCCTTTCAAGTCTCAGTCTTCTCTTTTCAACTCCTTCCAGAGTGCCTGGCTAAGCTTTTTGAAGATGCAGGCTTCCAGTCTGTTGCCAACGACTACGTCCTGAGAGAGACGGTCAACAAGAAGGAAGGGCTTTGTGTTCCGAGGGTGTTTCTACAGAGCAAGTTCATCAAACCACAGGAGCCACAGCCCTCCTGATGTCACTTGGTCTTCAGACAAATCTCCAAAGTTATGGACCAATATTTTTACAAAAACAAAAGAAAAAAAAACGTCTGTATCCCGGGGCACTGGCAGCCAGAACGAGACCAGATGTGGACTTGTGGTTTATGTGTTTCAGGTTCAGAATCAGAGTCACAGATGGATGTATTTCATCATGGAGTATGTTCTTCTTCTTTAGCAGGTAGACTTTTACTTGTATCCAGAATTGAATTGGTGTGAAGATGCAATACTTTATCAATGGAAATGAGAGAGATTTTAAAAAGTGTGTGGTTCTTTATTCTGAGCTGTACACAAAACAATAGACAGCCGTTTTCTAAGTTTGATTAGCAGGTGCTGCCAATCTGGAAACCTATTGGACTTCTCTGCTAATCTTTAAACAATATTTAGCAAACAGGTGTTTTAACTGTTACACGGTAAATATTGTTCTGCACATTAATTCCCCTGAAATTTAACTCAGCTGAAGGTTTTATGATTTACTGTCTTTGATACTTATTTTTATCTAATCATACTTGAAATAAATACAAAGCAGCTTTGTGTCATTTCACAAAGTCTTTCAATTTGATTATGGTCCTGGTTTTCTTATTCAATCATTAAATGCATCCTGACTTCAGAGTAAAATTTATGATAATAATAATAATAATACATTTCATTTTACAGCGCCTTTCTAAACACCCAAGGACACTTTACAGAGGTACAATTAAAAAAAACATGAACATTTGGCTGCTTTTCATTTGTGTACACACTGACAACAATATAAAAAGTAACACAGATATGACATTTGACATTACCCAAGTTGAACAGAAGAGTGCTGATTTCAAACTTACAGCTCAGAGCAGCTAAAATGTGACTTTAGCTCAGACTGAAGGTTTGTGATTTAATTTTACTCAGCAAAACCAAATTATTAACCTGAATTTATCAGCCTGAAAAAGTTTTCCATTAAGTTTATTTTTAAGTGGAGCTTTTTACGCTTCTTTATCAGTTTAAGTTAGAATATAACAGGACATATGGGAGTGTTTAAGAAATATTTAATCACATTTTATTTTGTTTATGTCTCACTGGATGAGAATGAATTCATGACATGCTGTGGGAAAACAAAAGCTGAGACACCAATGCTTAAAAAGCACTTTTTTTGTTGTTGTTTATTTGTTTGTTTGAGGAGTGCACAATATATTACTTTTTGATTTGATATTAATCTGTGATTTTAAGATTGCACCAGCAGATTTACATTTTATTCGTCAGTGGCTCAGGTCGTAGAGCAGGTCATCCAATAACCAGAAGGTTGGTGGTTGAAATCCTCCACTCCCCAGTCAACTGTCTTTGGGCAAGACACTTTACCTTCCTTGCCTCCAGTGTTGGCACCACTGGTGTATGAATGTGTGGTGGTCAGAGAGGCTGTTGGCGCACATTTAATAATAATGGATTAGTTTCATATATAGCTTTTTGAGGTTCCCAAAGCGCTTTACATTGAGTCCGTTATCCTTTCACTCTTCATTCATACTTGGCGATGGTAAGCTACATGTGTACGGAAACGCAGCAGCCAGTCCGTAGTCCGTGGGCTCTTCAACCACCACCGAACATTCATAAAAATGTTTGTACATGTCCATACTTATACACATTCATACAACAGCAATGCACTGGAGGCAATGAGGGTGAAGTGTTGCCCAAGGACACAACAACAGATTGACTCGGGGAGCAGGATTCAAACTGCCAACCTTCCAGTCATTGGACAACCTGCTCTACCACCTGAGCCACTGCTGCCCAGTTTATGTACATTTTCTTAACAATTGAAAATGTATTTTACCTACTAATACCTCTATATGCTGTGAAGTACTTGGGAATCCAGATATCAACTCTGATGTATTTCCTTGTTTAATTCAGGAGTAGTTGTGTTTTCACAGGTGCACTAGACTGAATTTTGGATAGATTCTGAACATTAACTCTGATGTTGTACTGCATAGCCTCGTGCCCGAACACAACTTATTCTTCTTCACTGGAAGAGAGACACCGAATTTATAAGAGGAGACAAAACCTCAGCCTTTGTTGTTGAAGTGAGTTTAACATTTAATATTTACTTTAAAAAAAGA
>JAOXYM010000006.1:6206715-6228032 GCA_028567055.1 Leptatherina wallacei
TGTCAAAGCTCTTTGAGTGGTCACATGACTACAAAAGCGCTATACAAGTACAGTCTATGTTTTTATATATATATATATATATATATATATATATATATATATATATATAAACATGTACAATATTCCTCATTGAAGCTGTGGAGGAAAAACATATTTATTGCTGGGATTTTTTTCCCCATTTTCCTTTTTTTCCCTCGGCTGTCTGCAGGGGAATGAAAACAGCGACCTGGCAGAGATTCATCAAATTAAGAGAAGAAGTGGAACATGTGGTAAAGTGAGGCTCCACTCTGAATTCTAAACTGCAAAATGTTGCGTCGGCTCAGGATGTGCTATTTAAGAGCCCCCTGAGACCATTTATTATTTTTAAACAATTAGGTTGGAAACGGTTTCATGGCATTGTTCTGAAATGGTAGATCAGACTGAGTTGTGATCAGTTTGACTTCTCCACACTTAAGAAATATTTCTCTAAAATGTTGCTCTAAAGAAAGTAAAAAAAATGACAAAAAATCTTTTCCTCTTGTTTCTGAAGGGAGGCTTCTGATGATTCCACCTGAGCTGTGGGTCATTGATGAGATCTACTGTACCTGTAATCTCCACTGTTTTTCTTCGGGAAGGCAGCTGCACCTGGATTTCCCACCGTCGACACCGTCACCATTTCAAACCCAACACTATACTGTCTGCACACGGAGCAAAAAAACAACAAGGACGATGATTAACTTCAACATAAGCTGATGCTGTACGTGCTGTAAACAATAGGGCTGTAATGACTCACACATCTTTGTATGTGTGAGTGTGTGTTAGTCCTTCGCCCCCCTCCCCCTCCGTTACGGTGATTTTCATCTCTCCAGCTTACTCCTTATCTGATCTTTTAACATAACAGTTTTCAGCAGACTAGCAGATTTGCCGCTCCATTCGGCAAATTAACAGAAAAAACACCACAAACACGTGGACAACTGACATGCTGTTATATATCCACAGTTGTTTACACCAGAGAGAGAAGAAGCAGCAGGAGGATCATCTGTTAATGATTCACAAGCCACGTTCCAGTCCGAGTCACATTATGTGTGTGTTTTAGATAAAACGTATTTAAAATGAGTTGAAATAAGATTTTTTTTAAAAAGCACAATTCCTGCATTTATTTTTTACTTATGGTTCATTAATGTAAAATAGCTCCTTTGCAAATAATTAAACAATTTCTTTTAAAAAAGAGATGCAGTTTTAGACTGAGTATTATCAAATTTCTATTAACATAATATGGGAGAGATGAAGGTGCTGGGAAATTATTTTTATCTATCTAAGCAGCTGCCAATATCTCAGTTGTTACTCACATTTTGTGTCAGAGAATCAGGACCTTTTTGTTGACATTTCTAAGACAACACTTATCATATCACTTAGCATAAAAAATAGTTTGTTAAAGTCTCTTTGAGCTAAAAAATCTGTCTGTGGTTTGAGCCTGACCTGGAGCCCCGGAGCTCAATAAGCAGCGGGCCAGACCGCTCCAGGTTAATCTGATAGATCGGGTTGAGTTTGTATGAGTCCTTGTAGTTTCCACAACCACCAGCGCTGAGCCCCTTCCACTGGCCGTTGATCTGAAGACGGAGCAACAGAGAGAATCACCTTTATCAGCGGCAACAAAAACAGTGAATTCAACAGAAAACAAAGAGAATCCTCAACATTTGAAAGTGACTGAATATAATGCTTTAAACATGACATGTAGTCAATATTAACACAAGGTTAACAAACAGTTCATAACAGATCATATAGTACACGTCATACTTGTTGATATATAAAAGTCATACCCTTTTAGTCTGAGTGAAGGGATTTGGGATCTTGGAGAAGGTGAATTTGCAACCAGTGTAAACCTACATAAAGAAACAAAAAATTATTTTGTGTTAAGTGTTCACAGGTAAACTCTTTTATGAAAGTACATAAGAATCATCCATGAGGAGCATACAGTTAAAATACTACATAATACAGTCTCTTTATTAATAAACATTTTTATAAAATAAAGTGAGACATGTTTCCTAATCCTTTTTATCTCACTTTAAAACAAAGTTCTTCATTTATTCATAAATCACATGCCACAAAAATAGATCTTAAAGCCTTCCTCTAGCAAATGAAACATGAGAAAATAAATCATGTTTCCTGCCTCCCTGTTTTGATCTCGACAAGAAAACTCGACACAAGAGTTAAATCAACTGCTCTCGAGATGATTTCTTAAGCAGAAACTCAGATCTGTGCTGAGGGAAGATAGTTTTCACGGTTGGCTTGGTGGAGAGAGAGAGACAGAAAGCCAGCGAGAGCCTGCAGTTCAATAATTGTGTTGCTGTTAAACACAAAATGCACGCACGCTAAAAACAGCAAACACAGCTTGCAAGCGGGCGCGTGTAAAGAAGTGCATGTTGTCTTTTAATGAGCAATTTCAGGAGAAACTTTTCTCCACAGACCTTGTTGCGCATAGCAAGGGGAGTCCATGAATTATGAACGACTAAAAAAAGAAAAGTGGGTCACACGTGTTCAAGTATACAGCTCACACATACACTAGGCTCAAAGAACTGACATTTTTCAGCTGAGCATAAGTGGGTTTCGCAGTATGAGAGGTGAATTATAATTTATAGGGAGAGAAGTGGAGGAGAGAGCGACCGCTGTTCCCAACTGACTCAGTTGTGATCACTTCAGATTGACAAAACAAAAGCAGACATTCTGCTCTCTGCATTACGACCAACTTCAGATCCTAGTAAGGTTGCTTTGTAGGTTCTGAAAACAAAAGAAAATAAAGCAATGCTTTCAGTGTTTCCAAGAGAGGAATAAGTAATAATTAGTGAGTCTTTTAAGATGCTTGAAACGAAGTGAGCACAACTGATTAATTAATGTCATTCAAGTAATTATATAGCGAGCTGAGAGAGCAAAATGTGAATGCAGATGCAATATAGCTTGCAGACCACCTGCTGTCATCTGACCAGTGCTGCTGACATGCTTACATTAACATTCAAGCTTTAGTACGGTAAGAAACTGAAGAGTAAGCACTAAGTACTGCATCCATTTATATATGTGGAACATGCAAAGCAGTGCAAAGTATTTATGAGCTCTGATAACATTTGAAATTCCGTTTCTACCATCGTACAACCACAAAATGATCAAAGTTTAAACTTTTTCTATACAGACTGAGTGGAAGAAGCACAAGCCTCTATGATGGGTTTTACACAGCTCAGTGCAGGACCAGAAGCTACTCTGCAGACATGAAATAATGACCTGAATTTGATTCAGCAGCCAACCAGTGGGGTTCAATGAGTAATTTAGTGACATGTGCCCACTTTGGCAGCTTGAAACCAGACATACCATGTTGTGAACCATCTGAATGGATTTCAATGTGCAGGCTGGGAGGCATGCTGGTAGATCACTGCAATAAATGAGGTGAGAGACAACCGTGGCCTGGACCAGGAGTTGGGCAGCCTCATCTTTTTACTTTACGGCTTAATCTTCTTTCAAATGATCAATTTATAAAACAAAGCTTGAAAAAGTTTTTTAGGAGACACACTCAGCATTGCTGCTGTATTAATGGTTTCATACTAAACATATGGACGTTATTAACTCTACTCTACTCTACTTGTCAGAGGTATACTGTAGTTTGAATTAATACAAAAGGTCTATAAAGTTCTTTTGTCACCAAACTTAAAACCAACAAGCACTAAAAATCATGTTCTAGTGATATGAATACAGACGTGTCTCACCCGCAGCGTGTAGTTGATGGTATTTTGTTTCTCATACTGAGAAACTACCAGAGTAAAGGTGTGTGTTCCCCCACTGGTCAGCCTCATCTTGGTCAGATAGTGAGGGCTGTTGATCCGGATACCATCAATGTAAGGAGGGGGGTCCGCTGTAGAGAAAACCGAGTAAGCATATAGCAAATGACAGGGCCTGACCTAACTATCTCACTAATCTCTTTTATTTGACCTTGCAGTGCAACTGCACTGCATAAATAAAGGTGAGAGGGATAAAATGCTGCTGTTTATCCACTATCAAGCCGTACCTGGATAGTAAACCTTCTTGCCATCTGTCTTGTAAACGACCAGGGTGATAAACTCCTTATTTTGTGCAAAATCATCCTGATCAAGCAGACAAAAACAGATATCAGATAAAAGTCCAGACATTCCCGTATAAGGTCACCACATTACAGAAAATTTAGTCCACCTTGTCAGTGATGTGTCTGGTGAGCAGAACCCACACAGCAGCTCCCCCTGGTGGGCACTGGACCTCCAGCCTGTACTGAGGATTGTTAGCGAGACTGTAGACGTCCTTTACTGGTCCCTGCTTTCCATCCCAGCTACTGCAGAAAGTACACAAACAAGAAAATACACTTGAAATGCAGTTTGTCTTAAGAATTTACGTTGCGGAAAGTTGCTTTTTGTATCCATAAAGAAGTCCAGTCCCAACTAAACTTGTGCAAAACACATATTCATCACGTACCTGTGAATACAAGAGGAATCCTTGAACAGTGCAGGGTTCCAGCTCAGGTAGATGACATCGTAGTACTGACAGAGATCCTCCCATGCAATCCAGAAAACACCTGGAGAATAGCACAGGATGGAAAAAGTGATCATTAATTCTAAATCTACCAAATAAAAAGGAAATATGTTGCTTTGAGTTGGGCTGTTTAAATGTGACATCCTACATCCTGGAATCTATTTAAGGAGTGAAGCTACATTATTGACTTCAGTGTCAATGTTAGAAAGTACTGATGTAGGATAAAAAAATTAAATAAATACCGTTATCAAACTTCTGTGCGGTCTTTGGGTCAAAGTTGAGGTATTTAAGCAGCTCAGGTGTCCAGTTCTTCTCGTCTCGCTCGCTGTAGCGGCCCTTCCACCGCAGATGACTCCACGGATTTTTGAGCTGTAGGAAACGCATTCCCTACAAGAGTAACAGACATGCAAACAGGAACTGTTGGACTTCATTAAACCATGATCAACTTACAGCAGGATTTTAAATATCTGCTTATTCTGAGAATCATGACTGACAAACAAAGCTCAGCAAACACTCTTACAGTAGCTTCAATTATAAATTAAATGTTCATAAATTAAATCACAATAATTTACATTGTGCCTAACTTCATCAGCAACACTTGTGATGGTCAGGACTTTAGCTCGGTGTGGATCAAATTTCTTTAAAATGTAATATTTATGATAATTTGCTAATGCTAAACTCATAGGACTAACCTTGTATTCCCTGATGTCAAGAACTGCATAAGCGTGTGTTGGCACTAAACCCCATCGTTCCCCTTCTTCCTCCGTCATCACCCCTGTTGCCGTGGTGATGAGTACATCACCCCTGTGAAATCTAGAAACCAGAGAGAGATTTTGATGCAGATAGAAAGAGGAATCAAACAAAGAGATGAAGGTAGTGAACTTAAATGTCTATGTGTAAATATGAGTGTTGTTTACCTCTGGAAGAGCATGCGGAAGGTGTCATCCCTGTTGAATGACTGATTGTCAGAGTGCATAGCGATGCGTTCAGGGATCCAGCCAGTGAGGGCATGCAGATCGATATTCTGTGAAAACAAATTTAAATTCATCCAAAAAAGCGGAAAAAAGTTGAAATTGTCATGACCCAATTGATCCCCCCCCCTCAAAAAAAAAAAAAAGATATAATTTACTAAGTTAGAAAAAACAAAACTCCATGTAAAATAGCTGGGAAGAAAAAAAAAGCCCAAGAAGATGAATGAAATTACAATTTTTACTTCCAAAAGCCATAAAAAAAAAAGACATTTACATGCAGCAAGTTATCAGCAAATTCCTGTGTCGATTTTTTTGTATTTGAGTGTAATCACTGACCGAGTTGGAGCCAGGGAAGTCGTAGCCACCCATCACCTTCATGTAGGCCTTTTCTATCAGGGACACCCACAGCTCGTTTCTATTGCTGGAGTAGGAACACAGCAGCTCCCCATTACGATCCACAGGCAGGTAATCATCTATAATCACCTAGAAGACAGACATGTAGCTGGTTGGAAAAACTAGTTTGAATTTGAGTTTGAATTAAATTAAACAAAAAAAAAAAAAAGGAAGGGAAATTAATTTCAAATAAGAAAAGTTAAACTTAACGGCTAGTTTGTTTGGGTACTGTATGTGTGAATGGAAAATGTAATTTCCTTTAAAGTTCCATGATGAACAAGTGAACAGTGAAGTGAACTTCTAAGTTTTAGCATTTAATTAATAAATTAATCTCATTTAAATCTAATTTCACTATTGAATTAAAATTGTTGTGACAGCAGTTGAGATCATTTCTTTGTTATAAAAGTAGTAAAGTGATATTTGCATGCAAACAAAAATGCTGCTTAAACCCTCAAATCTCTTTGAAACGTGTGTGTGTAGCCGGGAGAGTCATTCGTGCATCATTTTCTTCTGTATGATTTTCGCTTTGTGTGGCGCCCATAAGCACCGTGTTGCATCAGCGGAGATGGACTGGTTATGGTTGTGGTTATTAATTTTACCTTTCTGGGAACTCCATTGATGTGAAGTTTGACCATATACTTCCCACAGGGGTTATACTCTGGCAGCCCTCGTCTGTTCTGAGGGTAGATTATGCTGTAACACAAGCACACACAAAATGTTTTTGGTGTTGAATTTTATAATAAATTCTTTGAGTACACATAACATTATATTTGCTGGGAATGCAAAAGGTTAAAAGCTGCAGCAGTCCAACACATATAGCTGATGTACAGTGTGATGGATGATACTAATTGACCATATTTGCTTTTAACTGAGTATATATATTAGTCTGAGTCTTGTTTTGTAAATATGCTATATATCCAATCAATTCTGCTCTGGCTGTCAAACATTAACTGAAATGATCCTTCAACGCTGACTCAGAAATTTTCAACAACATTTTTTTGGAGTAAAAAGGTTAAACATAAAACACAAAGGTCAAAATATCTCAAAAATACATTAAATGGGTGTGCACTCCACATTTATGTATGAGCCTTCTGAAAAGCAACACCAGCCAAAGCAGGAGGTACGTATATGTACCTGGTGATGAGCTTCTTGTTGTAGCGCCTCTCATAGGCTGCGCTGATGGCTAGTGATGCCACAAAGGAACAGTCAGAGACCACTGTCTAGATTACAGACAAGAATATAAAATGAACAAATCAAGTGTAAATGGTCTGGCACACAGTTTACATTAACATTAGGATTTATATTTACACATAAACACTTGCCAAACAACTTAAGTGAAATCCACTTCTCTTAATACTGTATTATTTAAACTTGTCTAACATAATAATGCATATGGGTGATGATGCTGCACCACCATCTGGATGAATTCAGACAACACATGTAAAACATAACAAAACATCAGTTCTCTCACATCCAGGACAAGAACATTTTCTGCAGCTCTGTGTTCTTCTTATTTCAAGGGGAACTAATTATAATAATGCTAGAGCCCTATATTCCAATACAAACATCTTTAAATGTAAAATCTGCCCCTGACACACAGTATTTAAAGAAAATGTCGAGAAGTTGTACCCAGCGGCTATTCTGACCTGTTTGATGCTGAAGCTGGACACAGACATGATCATGGTGGGGTTATTGCAGATCTCATCTGGTCGAACCCAGCGGGAGAAGATGGCTTTTTGTTTGGGTGATAGTGCCAGTTTCCCCATTTTGTCCCTGTTGGGAAAAATAAAAGATGAAGAATGTGACACAGTGGTCTACACACCAGCGCAACTAGTGGCACACCAAGTATCCACAACCTGCAAACCATTCAAAAAGCATATCAGCTGATACATCCTCCTGTCTCATCCAGCATAATATAAACACAACAAAGTTGTTTAGATGCCAAATAAGGTCATATTAAAGATGAAGAAAGTCATTGATTGCTGAAAAAGTTTCATTCTTGGCTCTACTTTTTTCTTCTCTTTTGCACATTTATTAAGACTCAATAAACCGTGATAGCTATAACAGCATATGGTGGTTTTAAAGTGATAATCTCTACATCTGCCACACATTTGCCTCCTTTTTTGAGATACACTCATCCTTCACTACTCATCATTACTTTTAGCTGACTCATATGGCAGTAAAATGAATTCATAAATCAGAGAACATGAAATGGCACACCCAGCAACATGTCATTTGTTCATCAAACCAACCTTCAATCACAAATTAAATAATTAATACGCTCATCTTTCTGTATCTGTTTCTATCTTATAATGCCCTTTGTTAACATTATATCCTGTGTTCGCCATATGAACCTGATACTTAAGTATTTTTACTTGTGGACAAAACTATAGTGTCCGAAATCTAGCTTTTTGTTCCTCATCTATATATACTGTATATATCATCACTGACATGAAGCTACACAATACTGATTTTCAAGGCATTTTAATGGCATGGCAGGGCTGATGAAGAAGCATCTCTACATGTGTTTACATATGACAACACCATAGTTAGATAAAATAATTCATATCTGAATCATAACTAGTCAGTGGGACAATTTTAGTTGAATTTATTAGCTTCGACAGCTCTTGCAGTTCCAGCGGCTGAAGAAAATAAATCCAACTCACGAGAAGGGTACGGGAAAGGCAAATCGCTCCTTAAGGTCCACACTCATAAAGGGCACGAAGGCTATGCCATTGATTGTAGATGTACTCCTGGAAATTGAGGACAAATTCAGCAGAACATAGAAGCTGCGATACCTTATAGACATCTTTAACACTTCTAGAGCTGATGTAAATCATCCCAGAAAAGCATTTTAATGATCTTTTTCATGAGAAACGAATTAACATAACATAATTGATCATTGATAAACACAAGTTCATCAAACGTTACATTTCAAGTCTTTTTAACACTGAGAAAATAACATTGAAAGAGTCAGCTAAAAGGCATAAGAGCTCTTCTAAAGTCTCCACAGAGGCTGTGCCGTCTCACCTGAGCACCTCAATCTCCTCTGATGTGTAGCGCTGACCGTGGGGCTCGCTAGACTGGACTGCCCTGACAGGTTGAGGCTGCGGTCGGTCGCTGAGGCTGAAGTCTGTCCCGAGGGGGAAAAACTGGCGGACTGGTCCTCCAGAACTGGCACTGGTAGTGGGCTTGGACCCAGAGGGCCCCATCCTGTCCTGAGTCTGGGGTGAAGTTAATTTGGACTGGGATTCTTTAAGACCTTCAGCCCTGAAAAATGAAGTGGAGTTTTGGTTATGTTTCACTTTTTAGGGATAGTTGTAGCTGAAGATTTATGAACAAAACAAAAAGAAGGAAGCAAAAAACATGGAAGCCAAAAAGTGAAATACTCAAAGCCGGCTATGGAGCTGGCATAGCACAAACACAGAGCAGCTAATAATGAAAAAATTAGCTTATAAGTAGAAGTCGGCACAGCTTTTCATATCTACCTGTCCAAAGCTTGTCGCGCCAGCTGCTTCAGCTTGGTCTGAAGTGCAGGATCAGATGTGTCATTTGACTGTTGAAAAAAAGAAAAAAACAAAAGAGAGTAACTCATTGTGACTGAAGGGGTGATGACAAAACACAGATGAAGTGAGAGACCTACTGTCTTAATGCACAGCTCCACAGCCTGAGTGTACAGTTCAATAGCTTCATCATCATTCCCCTTCTCATCTTCTTCAAACGCCTGTGTAACCAGGAAGTGGGCACGCTCCAGATCCACCTGCTCCCGGGACTTGAGCGGGTCACTTTTCTGTGCCTGGACTGGGGGTCAGAGGAAGCAATGGTTAATAATATTAAAAAATAATAATAGATTAGATTTATATTGTGCTTTTCTGCTGATGGCATTCAAAGCGCTCGACATTGAATCAATTATTCATTCATTCCACATTCATACTTGGTGGTGCTGAGCTCTATGTGTAGGTCCTGGGGCAGACTGCACAAACGGCCTCTCCAACCACCACCAAACATTCGTACACATCGTTTCACCAGTAATGCCGACACTGGAGGAAAGGAGCGTGACTTTGTTTCATTTTCACTTTATTTCTTTTTTTTTTTACTTAAACCTGTTGTATCTGTGGATAAATCAATGGAAAATTACTTTGATAAAGTGAAGGACTTACATTGCTTTACTCGATGATAACGAATGAAATAACAGTTTTACTTGCTGTGTTCGTTTAGTTTATTCACCAACAGTTTGCTAGCTTGATCATTCCCAGGTTAGGTGCCATCTCGTTATCAGTGTTGCTAATGTATCTTGTCAAACAGGTAATCCGAGATGGAAATTTAGATTGCGTTTCTTTCAGGAAACTGAGTTGAAATAATTGCTCTTAAATGTTCCTTTTACTTTTTATCCAGTCTCTTGTGTGGGGGTGTTTGGGGTCGGTCATCGAGGACCGCTGTCCTGCAGGTTTTTGGTGTTTCCCTGCTTCGGTGCACCTGGCTCAGGTCAAGTAGATCAGACAACCTATGAGGTTTTGCTCGATGGCTCGTGGATTTGGATTGGGTGTGTTGGATGCCCTTGTTCTAGTGTCTCCTCACCGCAAAGTGCTGACAGTGAGCTAGCGCTTCCCCACGTCCATTATCCCATTGCCCTTTAAATGTGTGTGTATATGTGAGGTTGTGCATGTATCTGTGTCTCTAATCTTTTATTCTCCTGTTTTTTTAAATGTTTTTGTTTTATTTTGTAAAGCACTTTGTGCTGCATTTATTTGTGTGAAAAGTGCTATATAAATAATGCTTTGATTGACATTATGTTCACATAATGTCAATCAAACTTTTGTGCTAACTGTGGAAGTGCGACATGTGCTTGACAACGATGTTACAGCAGATATAATTATATTGTCCGTTACGTTTGAATCATTTCAATATTTGTTAAACTCGAGACAATTTATCTCTGTTTTGACTACAAACAGTCAGATTCTCACTCTCACAATGACAAATACTTCAATGTTCCACTAAAGCTTTCAAACAAACAAGTTCACCACAACAAGGATTCTCTGACTGAAATTATTTCCATTGTATTTCCACTTTAATGGGGTTGTACATCCTCACTAGTGGAACATTTGACAAAAAATAAGAAGAGAATTTTTCACTTCTATTTCTGGATGAATAAGATAAATAAAAAGTACAAATTAACTTTTCTCCAAAATTTACAGAAAACAGCATTATCATATAACAGTTGTACACAGAAGTAAACACAACCACTGGTTGTTCAACATGCCAGGATACTCAGTGGTCTGTGGTCACACCCATGTGAATACACTCTCACACACGCACTGTGTGCCGACCGAGAGCAACGGAAAAAAGCTGTCAGACAGCAAGAAAAACATTGCGCCCTCAGGGCCATGGAAGTAATATTTCTAAACCTTACCTATTACAAATAACTAACACATAACCTTTTTAAGACTTTACATCAAACTATATCAACATCAGCCAAACCATGTAAGCAGGACTAATATTACTGAGCAAATAAGAAGCATTCAGGCACAGAAAACAGAGTAAGGACATAAAAACACCTACTATTGTCAAACAGACGCAGTTAGCCCAGTACAAACTCACCATACATAAAACAAAAATAACATTTTAAATAGATTGAATAATGTAAATCAAAAACACATTTGATAAACTTGGTAAAACAATCAATTGTGAGATTTGCCATTCATCATTTGTGTAAGAAATTGGGAATAAAGCTACTGTGGAACAATACTTTAAAGTGGAAAATGTATTACTGAATTAAATCTGCCATGTACTTTCACATGGCGCATGGATCTGAAAATATGAACTTTTCTTGTAGGATCTAGTGGAAAAAAACAAGTGTGCAAGCCCTGGAAATTCTGAGTGTATCCCCTGATACTCAGTTCAGTGGTAATTTGTCATGGAGAACTCTTGTCTCTCGTGAGATGAGCCTACCTGCGTTGTGGAGAGCCTGGACCCGGTCCAGGTATTCATTCACCTTGTCCTGGATTCCGTCCAGTTTGGATCCTGCCATGCCAGCATATATCAGAGCCTGGGCTGCCTCCTACGACACATTGATGACAAGGAAACAGCCGTCAAATGCTAACAGTGAGAGGCAGTGGGAAATCTAATAGTTATCACTTAAACATTTCCCAACAAACTTTTAGGAGGTAATAAAGTGTCTATTGCTGTGATGAAACTAGACTTTAAACTGAGATAAGCTAAATGCTAACTTTGACAGGTTTCATCCTATTAGTTAAACTACCATGTATAGCTACCTACCTTATAATAAAATACCGCCTCGTTATATTTGGCATTCTGGTCATAGGTTACAGCCGTTTTGGCAAATTTAACAGCATCTACTTCCAGCGCAGTGCAGTCCATGCCGAACAAAACTTGTTGACAGTGACAAGCTATGGCACGCTAGCTAACAGCTATCTGTCGTATTTCAGCAAATTACTAAGATGTCTATCTTTCACTCGCCACACAGTTCATTTCATCAGCTTGGGCAGAGCATCTTGAAGGTCAATTTGAGGAGCGTCCTTGATTTCAAACTACAAAATAAGTTGTTGGCAGTTTTATTCTACGTTTGGAGAAATGACTACAACACTGCCGAATCAAAACAACCAAGCAGTTTCCGGGAAAGGCAATTCGCGCAGTCGCAGTAGCGGACACAGAGCTCGTATATGCTGTTGCGTTCAATTACATTCAGAGAAAATACTATTTGTAGTTTTCTTGTTTGTTTTACTTGGTACATTTTATGCACAATGATAAGTTATACTATAATGGTAATAGTTGTTCAAAATGTTCAACTCTTTATGGGGTTTTTCCAAGTTGTAAGACAAAAACCATATTTAATATTAAGCATTAATCTTCCTTTGTAAAGTGCACAGTGTACTTTTTGTCCTTATTCAAAGCTCTTTTTACATAATCGGTTCCTGATTTAGTCCACATGTAAAAGACAAACTGTTGCTATTTGTTCATATGTTTAACATTTATTTAACATGATACAGAATCCAAAAGAATAGTGTTATTACTGACTTTACTTATACTCTGAAGGTACATGTTAAGTCAGCTGTAATTCATGAAAAATGTTGCTACATTATTATCCAAAGTTTTAAGACATTGTCACAAATATAAGAAATAGCCTAAAAATAAAGTGAGTTTGAGTCACATCAGATATTCTATTCAACGTAGTTTTCTTTATATTTAAGCTAAAGTAAATTGCTCAAATTTTGCTTAAAAAAGTCTCTCTGCTGGTCAAACAACAGCAACAATTAAAAGTTAACAGACATGAAGCAGATCAGTCCTGTTGGTTCATCATCAGTTTGCTGATCAATTACATCACTGATAACAGTCAAGTTTATCTGTCACTTCATGTATTTCTCTGAATGTTGATGTCAACAGTCCAACTTTGTACAAATACAATTTAATATCTTAATAGATGTTTTTTTAAATGACAACCATGCTTGAACAGCTGAGATGAACACATCTTTATTTTCAGAAACAAAACCTATTAATTTCTATTCTTGTGTAACAATAAAAGCAACACAAATCTATATTAGTTCAGATTTACTGCATAATGTCATTTCATTTACAGCTACATTAAGTTTGACGGCAGGTTTAAACATATAAAGCTTTTTTTGTTTAAGATATGTTGACAAGCATTTAGTCCCTTGTGAAGAATGATTATTGGTGTTTATGAGGTTTCTTTGACAACAGAAGATAACCAAGCATGGCTCGCAAATATAGTGGAGTACAGGACATTGGAAGACTGGTCACATGCCCCACACTGCTGAAAAGCTTGCTGCACCACTGCCTGAAACTGACTGAAATGTGTTACAGGGAGTTTTCTGACACAGCATGATCCAGAATGAAACATCACTGATGAGCATGAAGTTCCTCTTTATTTAAAATAGAGTTGTCTTTGTTTGGAGCTCTGTGGATGGTTATGCTCACAGTGCATCTTTACAATTTTAAAAGCAATCATTGGACCTTTATTTTTCTTACTGCACAGAAACAGAAATTCCTGTTTATACAAGAAGATAAAATAATAAAATAGAAACAATTTCTGAAGTAAACTTTGGTCTCCCTGCTGCAGTTCAACTTTCAGCTTTTCAACAGACCTTTCTAACAATGAAATGGGGTGGTCTTTTCTTTCTTACACTTTAAACTGCCAATTAATTTGACCCAATTCTAATTTAAGTAGATGGACTACATGAGCTAAAGAATTAATGCACATTCAGAGAAACTTCATGTCTTTTTCCTTTAATGCAAACACACTTTACAAGTGACTTGTTTAACATATGGAGTCTTATGGGGGGAAAATAAAATAAATGTCTAACTCATCACAAAGGAATGTGTCTCCACTGTCATGAGTCGTACAGATGAAATATAAACTAGACTGTTACTAAGCATATTATACATCATGAGAAACGTTTTCCTGGTGAACATATCTGTCGCTTTAGACACTATTCATCTGTTGAAACATCCACACATTCATCATCCTTCACCTCTTCTATCACACACACAAATAATGTATTTGATGTTCATGTAAAAAAAGAGAATGTAAACTTTAATTTATTAAATACATGCTTAATTTTACTATTGAAACTGAAATAATATATATAAATTCAAACTTCTGTATTTGAATAACTCAGGTCCTATCAAGGATATTCTGGTATTCACTTTTTTCCATCAGTGGATTTTTGTCCATAGGACAAATTGAAGCTTTTTCTTTTTGATACTATTAGTCTGGACCTACTTATTTAGACGTGTGATGGTGGGACAGAAGACAATAATTTAACAGAGTCAGAACACAAACACACTGACATCAACTTATGCACACTTATATGGCACGTCTTGTCCTTCTGTTGGTGCTGTATCTGACTAATGATGAGTACATGCAGGACACGCACTGATATTGGCTGGTTTAATATTTATTAGACATGTTACAGTATCTGGAATAATGTTGTTGTCATTGGCTTCATTAGAACTCATTCACAGTTTTTAATATGAGAAAAAAATTGTCAACAACATACGAAACATGCATTTGCTTCAATGTAGATGTTTAACATTAGATGCAGCCCTTATTTATTTATTTGTTTTTTTTTACATCAAATAATTCACTCTACAGTCTTCTGTAAGATTTAATCAAAGCACTACAGCTCCCTCTGCTGGTCAAGCAACGGTAACAGTTCAAAGTTAACAAACAGGAACCAGATCAGTCCTGTTGGTCCTTCAGTTTGTTGCTAAATGCCATCATTTACATGAAGTTATACTGCAGGTTTAGACAGATAAAGCTCCTTTCCCACAGATCCATCGTTGATTTCCATCACAGCTCACTGATTTCCATCGTCCATGTTGGACAGAGATTACACATTGACCATCAGTGGCAGGATCTGTCATCCAGGAGCTGAGGGAAAAGTTAGTTAGATCAAGGCTAAAAGATTTTATGGGTCAAAGTGATAGAAAAGATGTGACCCTTACGTTTCAGCCAAATCACTTCCATCAACCCACTTCCATTTCCCGCCTTCTGCTCTCAGACCGATCCAGTATCCGTTGGACCCAGAACTCTCCCAACTGTTATCATTGATATACTTCTGAGGAAAGCAGAGAAAAGTTATCAGACATAGTTAAATACTGCTTAGATAAACACACTGTGACTTCATGGTTAATCAGATAATGAAATAATAAATATTCATTTCATATTGACTGAGAGTTCACAATTCTCTTCTTACTTTTTCATCATCATCAGCGACAACAACCAGATCTGAACCTTTTCCTCTGCAGTCTTTTCGAGCTCCTGTCCAGCTTCTCTGACCAGCAGGCTGATAGTCGTTTACTGCATAACAGCTGGACAGACTGTGTATCCAACCTTTCTCACATGGTTTGCATGTTCTTCCTGAAAAAAAAAAAGAGTTTTTACTGTGTAATGGTATATTATTGTTTATGTTTTAACATAATTTATGTGTACATACCGCTATCGCCTTTGGGACAGTAGGCATTGATGCTCCACTGAGCTCGAGTGGCGTTGAACTTAACCCACTCTGCCTTCAGGTTTGTGTTCCCATCTTCTAAGTCCGATTTGGCTTGGGTCAGATTATTCTGTTCTGGTCGGATTATTATGTTTCCCTCAGAAATCACTGAAGTAAACAACAGCAAGAGACATATAAGAGTTGAATCTTTCTTCAGGTTAGGGTTAGGGTCAATTTGAGACTTTAAAAAACAGTATGTTTGTTGATTTCTATATTTTTCAAGACAACAAAAAATGTGGAATCATTTGTCTTGTTTATGCAGAACATAAAGAGATATCTTCTCTACGCACTGCTGATGTTAGAGGTAAGAGGCAATGTACAAAAATGTGTTGTTTTATGTTTTTCTTTCTTTTTATTTACTTGGAAAAAATAACTGGGCCCTTTGTTTTATAGAGTTGGTCTAGTAAATGATAACAATGACATACAGGAGACTTTCAATACAAGAATACCTACAATGTTGTGCCCATTATGCAAAAATGATTTAAGGCAGGATTGAAAGATGTAAGATCCAACATTAGAATAATTCATATTAGAATAAGCTATAAAATCAGCAATGAAAGAAAATGATTGAAACTCACTCACAGTAAAGATGAAGCAGAATGATTCCTGTGACTATCAGACAACATATCATTGCTAGAGAGACGAAGCAACACTTGCAACCTTAAAGATGAAAAGACAGTGAAAGTAGCAACAGTTAACTCTTTATGAAACATTACTAATAAAATCACTGCATATAAAATAAATCTTATTCTCAACAATGTTGAATTCATCTTCAATATAAAATACCTGAGGGGGCTTCCACTTTATCCACAGTCAATGCAGGTACATTACCATAGACATGCTGTTCCCCATTGTTCTCTGAAAGATACACAGATCACAAACAAATAATAATAAATAAATGTTGAAAAAGAGACGTTTCTCTTCAAAAGCCAGTATATGTTTTTTTGTTTTTTTTACCATCTATTGAGATTTACCACAGCATACGGTGTCTATTTATTCACTTTCTGTTAAACCACTGAAGAAATCTAAATGTTTACCAGTTCCGTTTAAGGTTCATTTTCATACCATTATCTGGATCTCGGGTGACATTGTGAATGACTTGGTTCAAATAGTAGATATCTAATGAGGTAGTTTCTACTTCTTTTTCATTTTATATATATATATATTTATATATATATATATATATATATATACCTGTTTGAACATCCAAATTATGTTCTTCTTGAATCAAAAACTCTATGGCAACAAATATTTTGTTCTGTTTAGCACAAAGACAGTCATTTTGCTGAGGATTTCTGCAATGTGTTTGAGATAAAAGAGCAACACATTTAGATGATATTTTAAATTATTCAAATAAAATGTGATTTCAAAAGTAATCTTACTACTTCTCAAGTTAAGTAGCATCTGCAAAGTGCTCTAAGACAGGTTTTAGAAAATGTCAAATCCAACCTTTAACAAGCTCGAAGGATTCCTGTCAATATGAGTTAAAATATAAATATAAATGACAAAGTGGACAAGCAACACTAGTAATTTGACAAGGAAAAAAAAGAAACAAGAATTTTGTGAAATTTTCTCTGCAACATTTAACGTTTTTTTGGTTTTTCAGATATCATCTATACAATTTTTATTCATAGACAAAAAATAACTAAATAATGATTCAAGTTCAAATGCATTGTTAAACACCTGAGGTTGCCTTCAGTCCATCCACAGCGATTACAGCTGCATTACCATAGACATGGTTTTCTTCAATATCCTCTGAAAGATATACAGATCACAAATAAATGTTGTCAAAATGGACTTTTATCTTTCAGAATAGCTGCAACGTACTGTTTTTAAAGTATAATCAGTTTATGATGGCGGCACCTTCAGCCACACAACTTTAAGGTCATAAATCCCAATGCATCAACATTTCAGCAGACATGACTTATTGTGAAGTGTATGCACATAATGACATATTTTCGTTTACATATATTTATTTGAGTACAATACATTAGGTCGTTTTAGCGTGCACATTTAGTAAGCCTGTCTGACTTTCCTAATTTTTTCTGATCTGTCATTAACTTCTTTTTTTTCTTGTTTTACTGGTGCTGTTGGAGTCGGTGAGATGAGGACTGAGTTGCTGGCATCAGTTAAACTATCGCTTGGGTTTTGTCTCTTTGTTCTTGTGTTAGTTTGAAGTTACTTAGTTTCATTAAGTTAGCGTTATGACACCAGGTTATTCTGCTCATTTGATTTAATTTCTGGAGTTTTTGTGTAATTTGTACATATTTAAATGGAATAAAAACCCACTTTTTCTAAAACCACCACTGTATATTCATACTTAACCAGCTCGGTCCTTCACACAGTTTGAGCTTTATTCACCAGAATATAATGTCTTCACATATGGTGGAGAATCCCGTGTTTTGCATTTTAAATCCTCTATTTGTTTTTCAGAGATTCTTTCTTTTTAAATCTATTTCAGTTTTGTTTCCTGAAATTGTTTTCACTTGTTTTTCATGTAGATTTACTTGCTTTAGTCAAGTTATCTTTTATCCTTTGAGCCAAAGTGCAAGGCATGATCTTTGCTTTTCTCTACTTTCTGTCAGCTGTTCCCCTGCTGTGGTTTTTGACCGTAGACTGTAACTGGTTTTGTGCAGTTAACTTTTGTTTTCCTGTCTGAAATGGTCACGAACTGAAATAGGCAGTCAACCCATCTGAAGGGTCTGAATATCGCTATGTTACAGTTCTGTTAGGTACTTTAACATAACAGATGACAGTTATCTCAACCAAAACTTTAAATTCTAATCTGACTCACTGTCACCTTGTGTTAAGCCCGAAGTGGTGTGTGTTTCATAGTTAATTTTTAGTCTTCCTTGGACATATAAGTCCCTGAATGAATCAGCACCACGCAATCCCTGACTTGCTTTAGCCCGTTAAGATCTGCGAACCAGCTTCTTTTGCATCAGACCAAAGCTTTGAGGTCTGACTTTCACCGTGGCAGCACCAACGATGTGGAACCAGCTGCTTTCAAACATTAAAGATGCCTCTCCTTTGTGTATTTTTAAGTTTATTCTTGAAATCCACTCACTAATTGAGATCATGCTAAGGTTTTGCATAATTTCTCCATCACATTATACAGTAGTTTCAATATAGTAAAAGAACTAAAAGGCATGTACAACAACATACAAATGAATAATGTCATTTTACACAAGAACCTTCTGAAGTTACAACGCATCATAAAGTGTCTTACCTCCAGGTAACGACATGTTGGGATCTCTGATTAGGCCATCTAGTTTTTGTGGTTCTCTGTCCTTTCTTTTTTAAAGCGTCATCATCCACCCTGAAGGCAGATGTGTGAATGTAAATGTTTTCAGGATGTACATGTTGAGGTTGTGAGAAAAGTGTGTGATTTTAGATATAACACTTTTTTTTGTCTAATAACACATCCTCTGCGGATCTGTTGATTCTTCCTGCAAACTTCTGAGAATCCAGACTGACCAGCAAGTTTGTCTCTAATGTGGTGCAGAACCAGTTTCTCAAAGCACTTCATTAGCATGAAAGCAAAAAGTACAATGAGAGCACAGTTTGCCCTTAATTTGTTAGATTTTATTAGATTTCATCTTTTAAAAGTCAACATGCAAGCACTGAAACATCACATCTTATTCTTACACTTTATATTTCACACTTCTCAGGCTACTGCACTAATTTTTCAGCATCTTTTTCATTCTGTCCATTTTATGAGGAGGGATGTTTTTGTCTGCAGTTCTTTTTTGGGGAGAAACTTTTGACAAACATTTGACCTGACTGACACCAATGGAACATGTGAAATTAACAGATCGCTCCCCTCACGTAGAAAACCACTTCCTGGTTGCTTGAAGATGTATGACCGCTGTTCTTCTTTTAGCTGCACAGAAACAGGTTTTGACTTGGTAAACAAACTGAGCTCTAACTGAATTAAAGGCTTGCATTATCAGGTTCTGAAATAAGATTTTATTAAAATAATTAGAAATTACCATCCAGAGCTGTTGCTCTTTTATCTCAAGCACATTTCAGAAATCCTTGACAAAATAACTGTCTTCATGTTCAAAGAGGAAAATGTCATATTCTTACTTGTGACACTTTGATGTAAATTGTTCAGTAAATATACTGAATCAAAAAGAACGTTGTTTAGGATGTTGAAGCACGTCATCAACGAGAAAATGAAATATGAATTTTGACATTTCAGTGTGTGCCAATATGTTGTCTTTATATTTTAATGATTGAAAGATAAAAATGTAGAAATCAAGATTTCTAAAGTTGACTAATTGTATTCCTGTTTCTTTTTCTTCCTGAAACTAGTGTCATCTTAATATGATTCATGTTTAAAAGCTGAAAAATGTCACGTCTTTGGAAAATAATGCTTTTAATTCAGTTTAGAAAGTATGATAATTAGGTTTTAATTGGTCATAAACTTATAATTATATGTCATGAAAAAATGTTTTCTCAGTTGTCTATTTCCTTTTTAATATTATAATCTTTTTTACTGTGTGAAATCAGAACCTGTAGTTTCTTGTGCTGACAATGGATTAATTCTAGTCTATAAATAATTGGGTCTGCATTATGGCAAAGACCTGTTATAATATTAGTATGTAGAAAGAATTGTAAAAAGAATTATTCCATTAAAACTGCATACATTTTCCATTCAGATACTTTAGGACTACCCCCAATTTGTAAATTAAAGTCATAAAAAATTGGGGTATTCAAGTGCCATCAAGTTGTAATGTTACATAGCTTTTCCACACAATAACAAGTTGATTTCAGATGAGATATAATTGCGCCAAATTTAAGTTTGCAGATCTTAATTGTTAAATTAGATAGTAACATCTCTCTGAGTGGCCATGGATATACTACATTTTCTTCTAATTTACGCCACAGGACATTTGCTGTAAGATTAAACCATGTAATGAGTTGAATTAGTAGAATTTAAAATTTGACAGTGAGAATCTCATGAAAGAGAATAGAAATCTTTAAACAAGGCTTTTTGCCCTTCCAGATGAATTTGTTCACATCTTTGTGTAATTTTTCCAAACTCCCCACTGGAGGAGCAAGCGGTATCATAGAACTTACAAAAATGAATTCTAGGTAGCACATTATTTTTAATAATGTCTATACGAGCCTGCAATTAATTTGGTAAATTCACCCATCTATCCAAATCAATCAATTGTCTTAAAAACTAGGAAATGTTCCTTAACAATAGCCTCCAAAGAAGCATGAATTTATATTCCAAGGTAGGTGAAATGTTGCATTACCAGTACCAAGAAGGCCAAATTAGTCGCCACACCAGGGACATCCTAGGATGTACGGGGCTTTTCATCCTCATCTCTCTGCTCCTTATCTCCCATGTATAAACGTATGACATCACTGCCATCATTAACATATT